>JAJIBD010003483.1:0-112781 GCA_021461705.1 Cryptotis parvus | reverse complement strand
CACTTGTTGAAGAGGCTTTCCCTTACTCCATTTTAGACTCTTTGCACCTTTATCAAAGATTAAATGATCATATGTTTGAGGTTGGGTGTCAGGATACTCAATTCTATTCCATAGGTCCACAGGTCTGTTTTTATTCCAATACCATGCTGTTTTAATTACTACTGCCTTATAGTACAGTTTGAAGTTGGGAAAGGTGATGCCTCCCATCTTCTTTTTCCGAGAATTGCTTTAGCTATCCTTGGGGGTTTATTGTTCCATACAAATTTCAGGAGGCGTTTGGTCAATTTCTTGGAAGAATATCATGGGTATCCTTATAAGGACTGCATTGAATCTGTACAGAGCTCTAGGGAGTATTACCATTTTGACAATGTTGATTCTCCCCCATCCATGAGCAGGGAATGTGTTTCCATTTCCTTGTGTCCTCTTTTATCTCTTGGAGCAGCATATTGTAGTTTTCTTTGTACAGGTCCTTTACACACTTGGGTAAGTAGATTCCTAGGTATTTGATTTTCTGTGGCACAATTGTGAATGGAATCGTTTCCTTAATATCCCTTTCTTCTCTTTCGTTATTTGTATATAGGAAAGCCACTGACTTTTGGGTGTTGATTTTGTATCCTGCCACTCTACTATATGTGTCTATTGTTTCTAGGAGTTTTTTGGTAGAGAGTTTAGGGTTCTCTAGGTATAATATCATGTCATCTGCAAATAATGATAGCTTGACTTCTTCCGTGCCTATCTGGATGCCCTTGATGTCCTTTTCTTCTCTGATTGCTATGGCAAGTACTCCCAGTACTTGCCATAAAAAGAGGTGAGAGTGGGCAACCTTGCCTTGTCCCTGATCTCAGGGGGAAGGCTTTCGACTTTTCCCCATTTAGAATGATGCTTGCTGTGGGCTTTTGGTAGATGGCTGTAACTATCTTGAGGAAAGTCCCTTCAATTCCCATTTTCTGGAGGGTTTTAATCATGAACAGGTGCTGGATCTTGTCAAATGCTTTTTCTGCATCTATTGATAGGATCATATGGTTTTTATTTTTTCTTTTATTGATATGATGTATTATGTTGATTGACTTGCGAATGTTGAACCATCCTTGCATTCCCGGGATGAATCCTACATGGTCATGATGTATAATCTTCTTGATGAGTCTTTGGATTCTGTTTGCTAGTACTTTGTTGAAGATCTTAGCATCTGTGTTCACCAAGGAGATTGGTCTATAATTTTCCTTCTTTGTGTTATCTCTCTGTGCTTTGGGTATCAGGGTGATAAGTGCCTCGTAGAAGCTGTTTGGGAGTGTTTCTGTTTCTTCTATTTCCTGGAAGAGCTTGAAAAGGACTGGCAGTAGGTCCTCCTTAAAGGTTTGGTGGAGTTCACCAGTGAATCCGTCTGAACCTGGGCTTTTGTATTTGGGCAGACTTTTAATTACTGTTTCTATTTCCTCGATGGTGATAGGCTTATTCAGGTTTGGAGGTCTTCTTGTTTCAGCTGTGGGAGGTTATAGGACTTCAGAATTTATCCATTTCTTCTAGATTTTCATGTTTCACGGAATACAGGCTCTCAAAGTAATCTTTGATGATCTTTTGGATTTCTGTGGTTTCTGTTGTGATGTCACCATTTTTATTTCTGATTCTGTTTATCTGGGTTCTCTCTTTCCCTGTCCTTACAAGTCTTGCCAATGGTTTGTCAATCTTGTTTATTTTTTCAAAAAACCAGCTCTTGGTTTCATTAATCTTTTGGAATGTTTTTTTTTGGTTTCCAACTCATTGATTTCCTCTTTAAGTTTTATTTCCTTTTTTTCTGCCTGGGTTGGGCTCCTTTTGTTGGTCTTTTTCTAATGTCTTCAGTTCTGTAGTCAGGTTATTTATGTGGCCCTTTCTTGTTTCCTGATGAATGCTTGCAGAGCTATAAACTTCCCTCTTAACACGGCTTTTGCCGTGTCCCACAAGTTAATATAGTTGGTGTCTTCATTTTCATTTGTTTCCAGAAATCTTTGGATTTCCTGTTTGATTTCTTCTATGACCCATTGGTTGTTCATCAGTGAGCTGTTCAGTTTCCAGGTGTTTGGTTTGACTCCCTGTTTCTGTGTACGGTTAACTTCCATTTTCAGTGCATCATGGTCTGAAAAGATAGCTGACACAATTTCTATCTTTTTTATTTTATTGAGGTATGCTTTGTGGCTCAGCATGTGGTCTATCTTGGAGAATGTTCCATGTGCACTAGAGAAAAATGTGTATTCAACTTTTTTGGCATGAAAAGCCCTGTATATATTCACTAGCTCTCTTTCTTCCATTTCTTCCTTCAGGGCCAGTATTTCCTTGGTGAGTATCAGTCTTGTTGATCTATCCATCGTTGATAGAGCAGTGTTGAAGTCTCCAACTATTATTGTGCTACTCTTATTGTCTTCTTTGAGGTCTCTTAGCAGTTGTTTTATGTATTTTGCTGACCCCTCATTGGGTGCATATATGTTTAGTAGTGTAATTTCTTCCTGGTGTACATACCCCTTAATAATAAGAAATGGCCTTCGTTGTCCCTTCTAACCTTTTTCAGCCTGAAGTCTATATTATCTGATACTAATATGGCCACATCAGCCTTTTGGAGGAGTTGTTTGCATGGAGAATGGTCTTCCAACCTTTGACTCTGAGTCTCTGTTTGTTCTGATTATTCAGATGCGCTTCTTGTAGAAAGCAGAATGTTGGGTTCAATTTTTTAATCCATTTTGTCACTCTGTGTCTCTTAATTGGTGCATTCAGACCATTGACATTGAGAGAGATTATTGGCATTGGATTTTGTGCCATCTTTCTTTTTTGTGTTTGTTGTGCTTATGGGTTTGGTCGGATTACAGTAGACCCTTCAGTCCTTCTTTTAAAGTTGATTTTGAGTCCATGAAGTTTCTGTGTTGTTGCTTATCCATGAAGTTGTGTATCTTTCCTTCATATCTGAATGTGAGTCTGGCCAGGTAAAGAATTCTTGGTGAGGCCTTCAGTTCATTGAGCCTTTTCACAATATCCCACCATTGTTTTCGGGCTCAGAGTGTTTCATCAGAGAAGTCTGCTGTAAATCTTAGAGATGTTCCTTTGTATGTGATTTCCTTCTTTGATCCTGCTGTTTTCAGTATTCTATCTCTATCTATAGTTTTTATCATTTTAATTAAGATGTGTCTAGGAGTATTCTTGTTGGGGTTTCTTTTAGCTGGTATCCTATGGGCCTCCTGGATCTTGAGGCAAGCGTTCTTTAGTTCCAGGAACTTCTCATCACTTATGGCTTTGACAGTTTCTTCTTCATCAGGGTTTTCTTCTTGCCCTTTTTGGGATCCCAATGATCCATATTTTGTTTCTTCTGGCTTCATCCAGATTATCTCTTGTCTGTATGGAATTGTGAGTCTTTTTTCTATCTTCTGGTGTTGTGTAGAGAATCTTTGGAGCGGCGTCTTCGAGATCACTAATTCTTTCTTCAGTAGCTATTATTCTGCTATGATGGCCTTCCACTGTGTTTTTCATTTCATTTACCTAATTTTTAATATCTGTCATTTCCATTTGCATTTTCCTCACTTCTTCTCTCATGTCCTCTTGTATTTTATTGATTTTGCATTCCATTGCTTCTTTGAATTCCTTATGAACCCTTAACAATTATTTCCGAAATTCCTTATCAGAGAGTTTATACAACTCATTGGTATTGCTTGGCTCATCTGGACTAGTGACTTCACTCACAGAGCTTGATGGAATTTTGCATTGCTTTACTATTATGACTATTGTAGGTTGGAAATGTGAGTTCTTGGGTGACTAGATAGTACAGTTAGTAGGTGTCTGGTCTGTTTGCAGAGTTTGGGTGGGTGGCAAGGATGTAGGAACCAAGGTTCACTGGTACCTCATGCAAGATAGGTAGTAAGAGGGTCGCCCGGACACTATGGGTCTGCTGCGGCTTTGAGTTTTGGGATGTGGGTGGAGATTGCAGATGTTTCCAGAAGCGCAGGGCCCAAAGGGTCTGGGGTGAAACCAAGGCAGTTTGCCTTGGTTCCCGTTGATGAAATTTCCACTCTTCCCTGGGGCTTCTTGGGTCCGCGGAGACGCAAGGATCACACACTCACACACACACACACACCTGTGGGGAGATTGCAGACTTTCCCAGAAGTGCAGAGCCCAAGGGGTCGGGGTAAAACCAAGGCAGTTTGCCTTGGTTCCTGTTGATGGAATTTCCGCTCTTCCCTGGGGCTGCTTGGGTCTGTGGAGACGCAAGGATCACGGCATTTTTTTTAATGAATGTAAGAACTATTGACATTAACAAAATATTCTCAAACATTTAAAAGGGACTGATTTTTTCTTTATATTGACCACGAGGATTGGGGAAGGAAAGATACAATAAAAAAAATAAAACAACCTTCCTGTGTGTAATGCTATGTGCTCACACCTAGAAAAATATGCAGCAAAAATTAGCAAAGCTAGTTGGATTGATTCCTTAATCATTCTCAATGACATGCTATAACTTTTCTTATCCTTAAATCTGACAAATATCAGCCCCCAAATATTATAGATTAGCATACAATCTAGATAGATATAAATTCATAACTTAATTTGAGTATCTGGGCGAATACTTCCCAAAGGAATGACTATGTTTTAAATTACCAAGAGTTGGAGGAAATAATGTAATATTGGTAAGGAAGAAAAACAATGAACTGAACATAAGCTTACATTTTATAGTTAATTAAAAACTAAGACACAATCACGAAATGCCAAAATTCCTTTCAAAAGGATTCCATGAAATGACCGGACAGTTGCCACTGGCCACAATGCTTCTCAAGGGGCAAACACAGCAGGCCCTAAAGATCCAAGATAATTAGAATACTCAAAAAAAAAGTTTTCGGACAATATGTATATTCCTCCATAGTCTAGACATCGAGCTCCCATTTGACCCAGCCATACCACTCTTGGGAATATACCCTGAGAAGCCAAAAACACACAACAAAAACATCATCTGCACCTTTGTTTTCATAGCAGCAGTATTCACAATAGCCAGAATCTGGAAACAACCAGTGTGCCAGAATTGATGACTGCATAAAGAAACTGTAGTACATCTACACAATGAATACTATGCAGCTGTTAGGAAATATGAAGTTATGAAATTTGCCTATAAATGGATGGACATGGAGAGGATCATGTTAAGTGAAACTAGCCAGAAGGAAAAAGACAGATACAAAATGACTGCATTTATTTGCATGACATTGATATATACACATATTATGATAACAATATCCAAGGTCAGGCAAAACATGGATCAGGAGGTCTTTATCAAAGCTGAAAATTACACAAAAGTGTGGGAGTCAGAGGTTATGTAAGACAGAAAAGGGAACAGAGTGCTAATAATTGTCGAAAATGCTAATACCAACCTAAAACTGAGCAATAAATACAGGCAGAAAGATACACATGATGATCTCTAAATGTATTTATTGCAATCCACAATGTGTAAGAGAAGGAAGAGAGAAAGAGAGATAGAGAAAGAGAAAGAGATCACTTGATCACTTGATCACTTGAATCCCGTTATTCATCGATTTGCTCGAGCGGGCGCCAGTAACGTTTCCATTGGACCCTATCATGTGCCAATGTAGCCCAATGGCATCTGGTTGATTCAGGAATATGAAGAGCCTCAAACCGTTCCTTCAGGGTCTTAACAAGGAAGTCTGACCATCTTGTAGGTGGGCGGCCACGTGATCTTTTGACATCCAGTGGGATCCAGTCGGTAATGGCTCTAGTCCAGCGGTTGTCTCCAAATCGCATTACATGTCCAGCCCATCTGATTTTCGATGCCTTGGCAAAGCGAGACAGCGTCCCTGATTCTGGAATAGCGACGGAGGTCAGAACTCTGGATTCCTTCTCTCACTTGAGTGAGGCGTGATATTCCAAGCATAGCTCTTTCGATGCCTCTCTGGGAGACCCGAATAGCATTCTCATCCTGCTTTCGTAGGGCCCAGGTCTCTGAGGCGTATGTTAATGCAGGGAGAACGGTGGAGTCGAAGAGATGTGCTCGGAGCCGGAGGTTCTTTGTCCTTTTAGCTATTTCTTCGATGCCTTTGAAGGCATTCCATGCCGCTCTCTTCCTCCTGCACAGCTCAGGTTTTAGGTCGTTCATCATGTTGACTTCTCGACCTAGGTACACATAACTGCTGCATTCAGAGATGTATGTTCCATTGAGAGTGAATGGGGCCTCTGGAACTAGTTCATTTCTCATGAACATAGTTTTCTTCAGATTCAGCTGTAGACCTACCTTTCCATATTCTCGGTCAAAGTCAGCCAGCATTTGTGCCGCTTGGCTAATGTTTGGTGTTATTAGAACGATGTCATCAGCGAAGCGGAGGTGGTGTAGTTGCCGACCATCTATCTTCACTCCCATTCCTTCCCATTCTAATTGTCTCATGATGTTCTCGAGGGTGGCACTGAAGAGTTTTGGTGAGATGGTATCACCCTGTCGAACCCCTCTTTTGACATCAATGATCACTTCTTTGTAGAATGGTGAGATCCTGGTGGTGAATCCGTAATACAGCTCATGAAGGATCTTGATGTATTGGGTTTGAACACCCTGTTTGACTAGGGCTTCGATGACTGCTTCAGTCTCCACAGAATCAAAGGCTTTCTGTAAATCAATGAACGTGAGACAGAGTGGCATCTTGTACTCCCTACAAACCTCAATGAGCTTGGTTACTGTGTGGATATGGTCGATTGTGCTGAATCCTTTCCGGAAACCTGCTTGCTCGCATGGTTGTCCTTCATCTAGTGTTCTGCTAATCCTGTTCAGGATGACTCGTGTAAACAGCTTGTAGATGACAGACAACAGGCAGATGGGGCGATAGTTGCCGATGTCGTGAATGTCTCCCTTCTTGAACAGTAGAACTGTCCTGCTTGTTTTCCATTGGGAGGGCACCTTGCATTCGGACAGGTAGCGTGTGAAGAGCCGAGCTAGTGTATTGATGAGTACGGGACGGCAGATTAATGATTACCGAAGGCAGATTGATGAGAAAGAGAAAGAGAAAGAGATAATAAATCGGCCATAGAGGCAGGCTAAGGGAGGGGGAGAGGGAATCGGGGACATTGGTGATGGGAAATGGGCACTGTTGAAGGGATGCGTGCTGGAACACTGTGAGATGTAACTCAAATATGAACATCTTTGTAATTGTATATCTCATGGTGGTAAAATAAAAATATTAAATTATAAAAAGTTTTCTGTTGTCAGTAAGAATACTGACTGACATTCTGATTATAACTTGGGTATTCCCTATACCTAATTCGTTTAGCTTGGTCAAGTCATGCAACCACCCTGAGTGTATTTTCTCATCAATAACAAAGATATAATAATACTACCTTGTCTCAAAGTGTTATGATGAGGGGCTGGAAGTACCTAGTAGCTTTTGAGCATAAAGATGCAAGTTCAAATCCTGCTAAGTGAGGTCTCCCTGCTCTGCTGATTGTGCCTGTATTTCACCACACCACAGGTGATTTCCAGCCACAGAGTAAGACAAGCATGTGTGAGCACCAGGGCAAATAGGGTGCAATTCCCAACAATCTGCAACTAACAAAGATATTCAAATACCATTCCCAGGAAAAACAAACCCTGGTGAGCATTAAGAGAATGTGCACAAGCTACAAGTACCACTGAGAGGAGTGGGCAGCTCACCCCATGCCCACCAGAGTCAGGGTACGTCCTGAACACCGCTTGGTGTGCCCTCATATCCCAGCCTTCCCAGCTCCCCAACCCCAACCCCAGCCAAAATTTTAAAAAAAGTTTCATAAGTACTAGTTGATTCAGATAATAGAAATTTGAACCTAAACAACTAAATGAAGAGGAAGCAACTCTGTTTATGCTACCTTTATTGGGGCGAAGAGGGGTTTGAGAGAAATACTATGGTATTTGTTTCCCTTCTCTTCAATGTTGCTTTCTCACCAGAAGTTAGAGGAAATGACAGGTATTAAGCCTCAAGAGATTTGTAGGCATTTAACTAGACAAAATTGAGATATCAAAGATACTCAAAGTTGATACCCAATGGGATGTATGTGTCCTCTCTGGATGTCCTCCATAATGCACCAATTTCATCCAATAAACAATTGCCAGTCCTGCCCCTTCAGGTGTTGCAGAGCGCAACTAACTGCAGTGCCTGGCTGCATTGGCAGGTGGCAGACAGGAGACAGACTTGTCTACACCCAGGGTTCTGCCCGTGAGCACTGGATGGTTGATGGTCTGACATAGAAAAGACTGGGCCCCTAGGATGAACCCAGAGCCACAGCAAAGTTTGGCAAGCTGCCTGTGGTGTATTCGATATACCAAGAACAGTAACAATAATGAACTTCGTTCTCAATGAATGGAGACATTACTGGCACCTGCTTGAGCAAATTGATGAACAACAGGAAGATAAGTAATAAGTGATAAGTGAAACATGAAACAATGTTACGAGCATGTTCACAATTCCAGACTTAATGTAATCACATGTTTAGGGAAGCAGCACTATTTATGGATGGACTTTACATTGGTGCTATTTCTAGAGCAACAATGTAATAATTTCCTGCATCTGTTTTATTAATTCTGCTTTAGTTTTGAAGCTTTTGGAAATAAAAGTCTGCAATGCAAAGTACAGAAGGTTGGGTGACTGGGAAGGGTTGTAGGTCTAAATTCTTGAATTAGAATTCAGAGCTAAGTCTTTATTCTACTAAGGTCTTTAATTGATTGGATGGGACTTGTCCAGATAAAGAATATTACTCAAAGTTGACCAATTTCAATGGTAATCTCATCAAGAAAATAACAAAACAACCAATAATAGCAACATAACACCTTCATAAAACAAGCAGAATAACAAAGATCTGTTTAGGTCAGGTCAACCTAAACAACACATGGGCAGGAGGGAATGATGAGTAAACAAGGAAAGAAAAATTAAAAAATAGTAATAAGAAAGAAATACACATGATCCATGAGATTTTAAGAAGTAAAGTAATATTAGAGGTCTTGGACAGTTTTTTAAATTTATTTTTATTTTATTTTTTTAAATTTTTTATTTTTACAAATAAAAAAGATATACAATTTAAAAGTTTATATTTGGGTTTTGGTCATACAGTGTTCCAGCACCCATCCCGCCACCAGTGCCCATCTCCCACCACCAACGTCCCCGGTTCCCTCCCCCTCCCCCAGTCCTCCTCCATGGCAGGTTCTTTATTTCTTTCCCTTTCTCTCTCTTTCTCTTTTCCTTCCCTTCCAGACTATGGATTACAGAACATACATTAAAGGGTTGTCATGTATATCTTTTGCCTCAATTTAATGCTCAGTTCTAGGTTGGCATTAGTACCCTCGACAATTGTTAGCACACTGTTCCGTTTTCTGTCTTACCTAGCCTCTGACTCCCACACGTTTGTGATAATTTCCACCTTTGACAAGACCTCCTGATATATGTTTCACTTGACCTTGGATATTGGTATCATAATATGTACATATATATTTATGTTATGCAAATAAATGCAGTCATTCTGTATCTGTCTCTCTCCTTCTGGCTAATTTCACTCAACATAATCTTCTCCATGTCCATCCATTTATAGGCAAATTTTATAACTTCATTTTTGTCTTGGACAGTTTTGAGGAGTGGAACAGTACTTTTCTTGAAGGGGTAGTCAGGGAAGACCATTTTTTAGTGTTTTAGATATTTGGGCAAGTAACTCAGTGCAACTGTTGATGACAGCTGTATGGGTGGACATCCTGGGAACATTTTCTAGTTGGGTCACACCCATAGGAACTTGGCTTGGCCAACATGGAGTGGACTTAAGTCCTGAGCAAAGACATCATTAGCAGTCAGCTACTAACTTAAACGAAGGCCTGTGTCTCCTAACCTTGGGAATTTACATCTTGACTACGAAAGTCATATGGTGCCTGCCATGATAACAGATCCCCCAATTTCATGGAATCCTGGAATATCAAAGCAGACAAGGAATGCAAACATCTGTTCAACTTCAAGTTAAAGTTTTATTATCTCTGTGGATTTCACATTATCTACAGGATTTTGATATTTTCCATAAATCAACATATTTATTTCTTTCTCTCCTTCTGAATCATTTACGAAAATGCTAAGTGAAAGCAACAATCTCGAGAGGGCCATTTACCCAGCCCCTAAGCATCTTCCCAGTCTTCACGAAGTTCATTCACATATATCACCTCATGTGGCTACAGTAAATCCATCCATGAAAACTTAGTCTCTCGGTATAGCTTAGGAAGTTGAGAACAGAGCACATGTCTGTTCTCTACACCAGTGTATTATTGTTTATTTTGATTGTGGGTCACACTTGGTAATTCTCATGGATTTTTTTTTTTTTGGCTCTGTGCTCAGGAATTACTACTGGCAGTACTCAGGAGACCATACGGGATGCCGAGGATTGAACCCAGGTCGGCAGTATGCAAAGAAAATGCCCTTCCTGCTGTATTATCGCTCTGGCCCCCAAAACCAGTGTTTTTATTTTTTTAATTTGATTTAATTTTTTTTTCTTTTGAGTCACACCTGGTGATGCTCAGGGCTTACTCCTGGCTCTGTGCTCAGGAGTTACTCCTGGCAGTGCTCAGGGGACCATATGGGATGCCGAGGATGGAACCCAGGTCAGCCACATGCAAGGCAAATGCCCCCCCCCCCCCCGCTGTACTATAGCTCCGGCCCCCCAAAACCAGTGTTTTTAAACCTTTTGTTTTCACACTTGCAAACTGTTGAAATGGGATATTTTATGGGTCATTAAGAAAAGAAACACATGATTTATAATAAATCTATGCATCAATATTTAGAATAGTATCACTGTGTCACTACCTTAATGCATAGTATCACTATCTTAACACATAGTATTTCTATGTGTCAAGAGGCAATACCTTTCTATGGAAGAACAGGAAATTTCTGTAGATAAGCAGTTGAAAACTGTTGCATTAAAGTGCAACTATAAGTGGCTAGGGGAGACTTGGCCCTCCTGGCCCAAGTCTGGGCTCTGTTTCAGGTGTGTAGATCAGTTTCCTAATCACTTTTACTCAGTTGCATGCAAAAACTCAATTTATTTTCAGACAATTATTGGCCCAATGCCTGAGTGTCAAACATACAATGAGTTTCAAAACAAAGACATGGTGACGATAGACAATATCTGGCCAGAATTCTCTGAAAGCAGGAAGTCATCTCAAGCCCTCAAGCTGGAAAAACTGTAGCGGTTTCCCCTAGTTTAGGCTTGTGTCTGGAGGGCAAACCCAAGCTTCTCAACTCTGCTCTACAGCTTGGCAAGAATCAGAGTCTACTTTGCTCTCCCTCAAATCTAAGAACAATCATTGCGGGATCTTAAAGGTACAGGTCTCTCAAGAGAGAGACTGTCTGTTAAGACTGTTGAACCCAGGGTTCTGAACCTGGCCATGACTATAAATAGGAGCCCCAGGAGAGCATCCTGGGGGAGCTTCCAGACTGAGAGAGCATCAGTCTCTGGTGCCTGGCCAGCACCTAGTCCATGAGGCCCCTGGTGCCTGAGCCAGTTGGCCAGCACCAGGGAGGAGAAGCTGCTCCTGATGCCTAGGCCCGAGGGCCAGCACCAGAGCCACAGGGCCTGCTGCCTGAGCCCGAGGGCTGGCATGAACTCCAAGGCTACAGAGCTTCAGGGCTTCTGAGTATTAGGACCACAGGCAGCAGGGCAACACAAAGGAACTCAAACACTTGATAGGGATTCAGAGACACAAGACATGGTAGCAAAAGATGAAACAGATAATAGGGAAATAAATAGGGACATGGCCGAGGAGTTCAGAGAAAAGAAGTCCTACTAAAGAGAAAAGCCCTGAGCTGAAAGGCCCAAAGGAAAAGGTGCTGAAAGGAGACGTCCTGGGAGAGGGCCAGAACCATGAAACCTTGAATAGAGACATCCAGAAGTGAGAGGCCCTGACTAGAGGAGTCCCAACAGATCTCCCAAAGAGAGAGCAGCCTGCAGGAGAAATACAGAGGAGGAGACAAAGGTCCAGGAGAGGTTCCTGCAGAGAGCAGAAACGAGATGAAACCAAGTAAACATTAAAGAATAACCTTCAGGAACCTCTAGCCCTGCACGTTATTCTGCTACAGGTCAGGGGGAACAGTATGCCCTGGGCACAGGCTGGGAGCCCTAAAGGACTGTGAGTACTGCTGGCCACCCCGCTAGGCCCCAGCATCTTCTGCCATAGCCACCCCCAAGTAATGTTAAGGCTATGGAATCCACAGGAGGGCCCTTGAGCCTGGGGCCTTGGGACCTCCCTGATTTGGGAGTCACAACCACCCCCTCTCTAATACAGTTATTTTTAAGCCTTAACCAACCATGATGTCACTGACTCTAGAAGTTTCTTGCAGAGGTGGGAATATGGAATAAACCAGTAGGAACTAGAAGCCATCCAATATTAGAATCTTTGCATTTTGAAGTTTTACAAACAAGGCTACAAGAGGGGTGGGAAGACAGCTCAGGGTAAAAGAGCTCATGATAAGCCCAGGTCCAAGAAACCTGGGCAGGGGAGGGTCTCTCCTCAAAGAAAAAAATACAATGAAGATCAAGCCTACATTAGAGTGTGTACCTGTAATAGATGATAAGAACATTTGGATGCTCATTAATTTTCTGCATCAGTAGTTAGTCCTTTAGATAGTCCAGTGGGTTACTAAATAGAAGAAATGAAGCAATAATGACCTCCTTGCCTTAAATAATTCATCCCACCACACATCACCCTTCACAATGCTAAGGTCTACATACCTTCCCAGAGGAACCCCGCACCATGATGGCAGCCATTTTCAACATCCGGACTCCAGAGCTCGTCAGAGCTCCACCCAAGAGAAAAGCAGATCTCAAGTCCTGCTCGTCAGAGTCCCACCCTATAGAGAAGCCTATTTCAAGCCCAGGTATGCTGAATCAGAGACACAGATATACGGGCAGACCTGCTACCTTCGCAGTGGGGCAATTCATTTGTAAATGAATGAACTGACAACCTACCTACTACCAAGAGTATTCCACCAGCACAGCAGAGACTGGCAAGCTACCTGTGTTGTATTCAATATGCCAAAAAGTTATGATGATGGACCTCATTCCCATGACCTGAATGAATGGTTTGAGGCTCTTCGTGTTCCTGGAGTGAGCAGATGCCCTAGGGCTACACTAGCACAAGACAAGAACAAATGGAGATGTTACGAGTGCCTGCTCAAGCAAATTGATAAATAATGGAAAGAGAAGTGATACAAGTGATACCTTCCCAGAAATTGCACTGAAGGGCTAAGATGGTAACTATAAATTGATCAGCATCTCTGTGATTCAATAAGACTTCCATTGGGATTGCTCCAAGAAATTGATATGGCAATTGACACTGAATAATGAGCTGTGATTTAGGGAAAAAAAAGCACAAAAATTTAAAATTATGCTTTTGCCTTTCCTTTGTAAAGTTCAAAACAATGAAGATTTTTTTTTTAAATAGGGAGTAGGTAGGCATCCTACAGTATGAGATGGTGACAAATGGCAGTCCCTTGGCAAGAATTAGTAGTGGACAAATGTCTAGAACAATGTTCAAATATGAGTACAGGCTTTGGACTAACAGCAAATGTTCAGACTGGCCATTAGCTTGACAGTTGTCATGATAAGGAATGTTTTAATTCTTTATCAGAAGGAAATTTATTCCCCAAAAAGAATGTGTTTAACTACTGCAGAAAAATGCCCTCTTAGATGTCTTGATGTAAGCAATTCAACACTGGAGGCTAAGGATACATAAAACATGAAGAAAAATAAAAGGCCAGGTCAAGAAAAGTTTTCGGCAGTAAATACATCCATTGAAGTATTACCAGTATTTATTTTGAGTTGGCAAGACCATAAGAGATTATAGTTTGCTTAACTCGTTTTTACTAGAACGGGTATGTGTGCGGTGTATAATTAAAATTTAGAAGGAAAGATTTTACAGGGACCAGGATAATTCTAGGGGAGCTGGAGCGATAGTGCAGCAAGTAGAGCACTTGCCTTGCATGAGACCAACCAGGGTTTGATCCCCAGAACCACATATGGTCCCCCTGGAGCGTGGTAGGAGTGATCCCTGATCACTGTTGGGTGTGGCCCCCAAATCAAAATAAAATAAAAAGTAGAACATGGATTGGCTTTCTGTGTGGTGATAAACTGAATTTTTAAAAACCAAATAATGTAATATTGTTGACTCACCCATGGAGACTATGGGGAGGAACTAATTGGTATGTGCAAGTTCTAGAAAGTTTGTTTTAACATAACAGGAATATTCTCTTCTTTTTTAAAAAAAAAATTGTAGCTTATACTACAAGTAAAATACTTAATATATAAGTGTGAACAAAGTTAAAAAAGAAAAATAAAGAAATGCACTTAAATGCATATTAATAGAGCGATTAAAGTTAGATATCTCAACTTGAAAGCGGACCTTTTGAAAGAGTGCCCCAGGCTCGATTTTAGAGCAGAGCAGGAAAGAACCCAGCCCAGGCCAGGAACTTGCTTGGAGCCCAGTGAAACTCCCCCGACTCATCAGCCTTCACCAAACGGGCGTTTTGGAGCCGCTCCCATAAGGGCTTCCGCTTCCAGCCTTCCAGGCTGGTGTTCCAGCCCATCCCGGACTTGGAAAATACCGTGGGAGAAAGGACACACAGAGAAAACAAGGGCAGGAAGGAAAAAAAAGCGAAATCAAAGTGAGACAGTGACTAACAATCTTAAGGATTCTAAGAAAGCAAGCAAAAAAAAAAAAAAAAAAAGTATATTTTGTCTTATACTGCTCCAAGAAGGTAAACCAACCTTGAGAGGCGTGTTCGGTGGCAAAATAAATTCTTTCAACAAAGAAATGAGATCTGGAGCCTCGCGTTTGCTACTGTGACTCGGAGTTGATTTATTCCCTTCATTAAACTAGCATGAAACGGGACTAGCGGTTCCAAAGACTGTCCCTTCTCTGATCCCCGGACGCGCACATCCGACCTGCACAAAAGCAGGCACAAAGCGCGCGACTTCTCGGCATTTGTCCCCAAGATTCGCCTCCCTCTTCCTCCAAAGACCCCAAACCTCCTCCGGCGCCGCGGGTCTCCTTTCCACCTCTTCTCCGTCTCGCGCACAGCAGTCTCCAAAGAGTAATAGCAGCTGCTCAGTGCTTGCCTGAGGATCGCAAGTGGCTCCAAGCGCCCCGAAACCAGAGAAGAATCGTTATTTGCCAGCACCCCAGTCAGTGGGGTGTCACCGGCCCGCCCACCGGGCTCCTAGTGCGCTTCCCGCAGTCGCCGCTGGGGGTCGCAGCCTCCAAACATCTCACAGCGCCAGGCCCGGATCCGGGGAAGGTCCTGTTCTGAGCAGACCCAGGCAAAAGAACACATTGCAAGAAATTTTCGCGTGAGTCTCCCCCCAAACTTCCAGTAGAGGGGGTCACCTATCCTGGAAGAAGGAGCAATTTGAACTGGCCTAGCCGCTTGGGCCCTCCTGGCACTCCCACAAAATCACTTTTAGTCTCTTTTCTCTCCGGTAAAGCGTCTCTTCGGTTGATTCCAGACGCTCTAATGAAGAGGGAATGAAAAGGAAGCCTCAGTTTCCCCTTGCCTGCTGCTGGGAGCAGCTCCACGTTAGCTGTTTCCATTCCCCGCTTTAAACATTTCTGGAAATCTGTTTTTTTTTTTTCCCTGAGGCAGGGAAGTTAGTAATTTCCCAAGACCATAAATTCTGCCCCAGAGCTTGAATTCACCACAGAGACTAAAAGACAAGGGCAATGCCTGTGGCAAATGGTCAAAGAGAGAACCCAGAAGACCTCCACAGGCCTGATGGCTCAGTAAGATCCCTGCATTCTCTGACAGCTGGTAATTTGACCTGTAACAGAACAACCCAGTTTTCCTGTTAAAACCCCAAGAAAAGAACCATATGGATTCCCTGTACTAAATCCCTCCCCACACAGAGTGTTTCTTTTTTTTTTTTTTTTTTTTTTTTTTTTGCTTTTTTTGGGTCACACCCGGCGATGCTCAGAGGTTTCTCCTGGCTCTGCACTCAGGAATTACTCCTGGAGGTGCTGGGGGACCATATGGGGGGACCATATGGGATGCTGGGGATCGAACCCCTGCCGGCATGGGCTGGCTGCGTGCAAGGCAACACCCTACCCACTGGGCTATCGCTCCAGCCCCACAGAGTGTTCTTACTCTTCTACTTTCCAATACACTTTTCTATTTTCTAACTCTTATATCTTTATTACAAAATAGTTTCACTCTTGAAAATTTTGAAAAACCTGAGAACCGTAGCAGAGCACAGAGACTTTGGGCCCAGGTGCCCAGGGATGAGCAGCGGGGCTGGAATTCAGCAGCGGGGCTTAGAGAGCTGTCACTATTCTTTCTTTCACTAAGGTGCATTCCCCATTCATTTGGGGCTTTGCGTGTCCTATGCAAATAATGGCCCTAAAGTTGTGGAAGATCTTCAGAAGTTTCCTGCACCCAGTCTGGACCTTCCAGTCTCAACTACAGCAGAAGACTTTAAGGACAGCAAGTTTATTCCGAGGCCCTCATTTACATCAGAAGAGGCACTCAGGCCCTACAATGACAAATATCCCCGAAATGATTGGGATAGCATATTGCAGGGAGTAGCCCAGTGGCACTCATTTATTTCTCAAAAGAACAAAATTTACTACTATGACACGCCATGTGGTCATGTGGCTCCTATTGAATGAAACCTTTCAATTAATTGCTTCTTTTTATTTTTCATTTATTCATTACCCCACTCTCCCTTTCTGTCCCCCAAATTCTTTAACAGAATGAAACTCTTTGCCATGCTGTTTGTCTCCCCTGGCTCACCCAATTGTTCTGAAAAGTAGATAGCAGTTAGTTTAGCTTTCCAAGAGGTTTAGGTAGGTTTCCAAGAGAGTTTGTAAAACTGCCATAATTAAAGAGGGTGAGTCTGAAAAACCTATGGCAGTGGGGCAGCCCTGAGGCTTGTGGTAATTTCTCTGACCTCCTTTAAGTGCCAGGCTTCTTTGCGGTTGTCTTTTTGTATTGACACTTTTCACAGTTCTGAAACGGGTTGGTAGAGGTGGCTGATGATCGGGGCAATTTTAAGGCTTTGGTTATTGGGCCATCCCCACTACGCTCAGGGCTTACTTCTGGCTCTGCACTCAGGGATCACCCCTGGTGGAACTCGGGACCAGAGGTGGTTCTGAGCATCCAAGGCATAGTGGCATAACATCTCTTTCTGTCACTGGAGAGCACCAGATATCACATCAGCTCAGTGATAAGGGAACAGAAAGCTATTTCCACTAAGTAAAAGAACTATGTTTAGATTTCTGGGACAGAGAAAATAGGAAAACTTTTACCTTTTCATTGATTTTTATTGAAAACGCTGCTTCTCCCTTTGCCTTTTCTGCATATTGGGTATCCTAAGAGCACAGATATTCTGTGCATTCTCCCATGATTAGCGTTGTTCCCAGAGGTTCAGAACTAATGCTTGAAGGGTAAGGGGATTGCTTTTATTTTCCTAATCTTGTTTTTTTTAAACTATTTTTGTATTGAATCACCATGAGATAGACCATTACAAAGCTGTTCATGATTGGGCTTTAGTCATACAGTGTTCTAACACCCATCTCTCCACCAGCCAGTGTATATTTCCCAGTGCCAATGTGTTGTATGATATCTCTATCAATTGGAGGCACTGAGGAAAGACTTCACGAGCTGGGACGCATTATATATTGGGTCCTGAGGGCCAGGGCTCTTGCTTAGGCTGCTGACAAATTAGAGACTCCAGCCCCTAGTATAGTTGCTTTTACAAGAGCAAAAGCATTTCATTTGGTCAGCACAAAAAGAAACAAGAATCCCATTACATCCAGTGGGAATAGAGGTGCTATCTCTTTAAAAGTTGTTTCACAGGCATACCAAGAACCAGATATTCATTGGGCAGGAGATAAGCAGGCTGGGGAGTGCACTCAGGGCAAATTATCATACAAAGAACAAATGGGAGGAGATATAACTGCAGGGCAATGATCTTAAGATAGCTGAATCCTGGTCTGCCTCACAGAGACAGCGTTGCCAGGGAAACCTGCAGTCCGTCTGTCAGTTAGGAGACAGCGCAGCCAGGAGAACCTCTGTTCTACCCTAGAGGCAGTGCCCATCAGACTTTTGCACATCTTTTAGTCTGCTTTCCCTTCCATCTTGCATCTATGGCAGGCACTTTTCTTCTCTCTCAGTCTCTCTGTATCTGTCTGTCTCTGTCTGTCTGTCTGTTTGTCTGTCTGTTTCTCTCTCTCTCCTTTTTGGGAATTGTGGTTTGCAACATAATAGATCTGAAAGGTTATCATGTATAAAAGAGGCTACTTTTTTGGCATTTGGGGTCACACTCAGGAATGCTCAGGGTTATTCCTGGCTCTGCTCTCAGGAATTACACTTGGTGGTGCTCAGGAGCCCCTATGGGGATGCCAAGACTCCAACCCAGGCCCGCCAAGTGCAAGGCAAAACCCTGCCTGCTGTACTATAGCTCCAGAACTCGCACTACTTTTTAGAAGTACTGATCTGGGCAGATGATATTTAAGGCTTAGTTGAAGTAATATTTCTTTTGTGGGGGCACATTTGGTGATGATCAGGGGGTTACTCCTGGCTCTGCACTCAGTAATAACTCCTGGTCTTGCTTGGGGACCATATTGGAAGGCTGGGGATCAAACCTGGGTCTGCTGAGTTCAAGGTAAGTGTCTTCCCTGCTGTATTATGGCTGGGTCCTGAAATGATATTTCTTAAACTTCAGTCTACCTCTTGCCGTTTCTGCGTCCTCTTCTACTTTAATCTATAATTTTAAATCTAATTACTTTTTTAGGAAAATTTAAAATAAAACATTATTTTATGTAACCATAAATGGAAAGTCAGCATGCCTTGCCAAAGATAAAAAGGTATCCATAAAAATAAACTTATAACCATTCAAAAAATATTTATCTGCATGCCACTAAACTAAACGTTATTTCCCAAACCACCAATGGCAAGGGTGTAATCCTTCTGGAAAGGTTGCTTTTTAGTCTTTCTACCAAACGTCAGACGACCCTAGTGAAAATATTAGCAACCAAGACCCCCAGGTGACAAGAGGGAGGTGCAGGGAAGTAAAAGAGCAAGCAATGTCAGAGCGGTGTGGATGAAGGGTGGTCAGAGTCTCCCAGTCCGTTCTCTTCCGGAAGAATGCAACAGTGGTTCCCTGTTATGAGGAGACCAGCTGAGGAGACCCTCTTAGCATAGGTTGAGTGACAATTAAGGGACATGTTAGGAAGAGGAATGAACTCTAGTGAGTCCTGCAAAGGAGGAGAGAGTGTGCAGCGGGCGTGGAGGGAACGTGGTGCTGGAAGCTAGTTGAGAGCACAGAGTATTTGAACAGAAGGGAGAATCATCCAGTTTCCTGGGAAACACCGTAGTCAACTCATAAAGAACAGTGGCATTTAAATCCTAGATCAATTACTTTCTTAGTTGTGAATAGCATTGCATGATATTCAACCTCTCTTTAATTAATATTTTATTATACCACTGTGAGATAGACGATTACAAAGATGTTCATGTTTGAGTTTTGATCATACAGTGTTCCAGTACCCATCCCTCCATTTCCCACCACCAATGTCCCCACTTCCCTCCCCCCTTCCCCTAACCTGCCTCTATCTCTTCTCTCTCTCTCTCTCTCTCTCTCTCTCTCTCCCTCACACACACACACACACACATAACCTCTGACTCCCACACATTTGTGGTATACTAGGTTTTGAGATATCGCACGGGCACCATGGGGATCAAGCTGTGTCCACCTGTGGAGTCCAGACCTTGAGGATGACTGTGGTTGTGTTGTGCAAGGTTTTCTGACCTCTGAGAGTGTGTGTGTGGGGGGGGGGGGGACAGGCGGAATATTCAACCTCTCTTAACTTCAGTTTTCTTACCTGGTAAGCATAAGCCCTATAATTAACAAGCAATTTACCCCAAAGTTGATCTTGCGTTTTATAGTTTTATTTTAATTTTGCAATTTGCAAATGGTATCTCAAGTACATGTAAATCATCACCTCTTAAGTGTCACCCTCTACTCTCTGTCTCTCTCATTCATGTATTTATTAAGACAGGCCCCAAGGATTCACAAATAGCTAAATTCAAACTGTGTGCCCAGTGTGCGTTATGTGTTTGGTTTATTTACCAGTTTATTTCACAAAATGGGTATTGGTAAATAAAAAGAACAAGTATTTTTATTATTAACTGTTTTGCAATGTGCTTAAATGATTATCAAGTAGCTCAAACCATAATGAGAGATGACTCCCAAGAGATAAAGTAGTTTGGATACATTATTTTTAAATTTTGCTTGTCTTAGTTTGGTGGTGATGATGGTGTGTGTGTGGGGAGGGGGGGATTGGGCCACACCCAGCAGTGCTCAGGGCTTACTTCTGGCTCTGAGCTCAGGGATTTACTCCTGGCAGGCATCAGGGGATCATATGTGGTGCTGGATATTGGACCCTGGTCAACTCTGTGAAAGGCAAGTATCCTACACACTGTACTGTCTCTCAAGCCCTAGATATATATATATATATATTTTTTTAAATATATATATATATATATATATACATATATATATTTAAAATGCTTTAAAATTCTTAGCAGTGGGGCCAATGAAATAGTATAGAAAGTAAAGCATTTTCTTTGCACATGGATAGCCTGGGTTCAATTCCTAGCTCTGTATATGGTCCCCTGAGCTTCACCAGGAGTGATCCCCGAGCACTAACCCAGAGCACTAACCTAGGAGCAGCCCCTGAGCATTGCATGGTATAATCAAACATCCAAAAATAAAAAAATCATTTATTATAAATAAATGAATAAAAAAGTAAATAAATGTCTGTTTCTTCCTCTCATATACACACTATCTTCTATAAATGATAGTGTTGTAATGGGTGTTCACTTAATCAAACACACCAAGACAATCCATGGTGGGAGAACAGGTCTTTATTACAAGAGCTTATCAGACAGATGCGTCTAGACTGGGCAAGCACCTGAAACCTTAGACAAAGCTCAGGGGTCTAAGAACTGACTTTTATGGGGTATTACTGCAAACTCATCATTACTTTGTTTCATGTTCAAGCAATGTAGGGACGTATGCACATGATGTTATCTTATCATTCTGGTTACAAAGTTTCCAAAAATCAGCATTTCTAAGGTTGAAACAGGGAAGTTCATCCCAAGTGCAGATAATGTGGGCATTTTGAAACTTTCCACCCACAAAATCAAAAATGCATATTATGAATTTCAATCTTAATAATAGTTCACTAGAGGACTTTTCTAAGTATTGCTTCAGGTGTGAATCAGCCTGTTGGGAGAGACTTAGGCAGAGCAAAACATGAGAAAGGGATGAAAGCTCTTTTGAGGCGGTGGTAGAGGTAGGATCCAGGTCAGTCTGGGCTCAGGAGGAACTAGTTTGTGTCACATCTGTCTAGTGGGATTCCCTTGTCCACTGAATACTCTGCATTATGCTTGCTGCAAGGATTCTCTCTTTTTGGAAAATCACATTTTGCATGGTTGATTTTAAGGGGACTAAATAGAGGATCATGGAGCCATGGAAGAGAGGACCCCAATCAGTGTAGAAGAGGATAATATTTCTTCTTATCCGATATATCGGTTAATATAAATATCAATCAATAATATTTCCTCTTCAGTCAGCAGAGGTTCAGTGCAAAGAACATGGGCCACGAATGCCTGTTGAAGTTCTCCTAATATTTTAAATAAATGTTGGCAAAAGCTGTGTGGCATTTTATGTGTGTATTCTCTTTCCCCAATGGATGCTTTGAAACACTTAAACTTCAAAGCTGACTTATTTGGAATTAATGTCAGGAAAATATCTGGAGAGATAGTACAGTGGAGTAGGGTGTTTGCTGTGCATGCAATTGACCTGGGTACTAGGGTTCCTTCCTGGGAACCCCATGTGGTCCCTTGAGTTCCACAGCAGTGATTCCTGAATGTAGGGCCAGTAGTATGACCTGAGCCCCACTGGGTGTGGTCCAAAACCCAAAGCAAAATTATAAAAAGAGCAACATGTGTATGTGGAAGAGAGAGAGAGAGAGAGAGAGAGAGAGAGAGAGAGAGAGAGAGAGAGAGAGAGAGAGAGAGAGAGAGAGAGAGCGTTTTCATGAATATGAAGTCTGGGTTAATGCAATTCACTCCAAAAAATCTCTGATCTGTGGGTATAGAGTCTTAGGGTGGGAGATAAATTTGGAACTCTAGTTTCCTCATTTTGCCCAGACTACAAAAGCCCTGGGGAGGGGGTGCGTGGCAGCACCAGCCTTTGCTTGACTTCCTCTGGCTCTGTCTCCCACCATCTCCCTAGAAAGTTCAGTTCATTTTAGAACACTTTCTAATGGCTACAATGTCCTTATTTGTTGCTGATTTGGGATCACACCCTGCAGTGCTCAGGGGCTTATATTTCTGGCTCTTATATTTTCTGGCTCTGTATATTTCTGGATCATTTCTGCCTCAGGCGATCATACAGGTGCTCAGGGGTCATGGGGTGCCAAGGATCCAACCATGTAAGCTGTGTGCAAGACAAGCATCTTACCCCTGTACTGTTTCTCCAGCCTCTAATGATTAGAATTTCTCCCTTGACATTATAAGTTCCTATAGTTTGACGAGTGTTTGTTCAATATCCCTCTGTGCAAAGAACACTACTCATAAACAGATTAGAATTGCTCCATGAAGAATGGACAGTAATGACCTTTTTTTTCAATCTCTGCTGAAGAGAGTCATGTTTGTTGCCAAAAACTTTCCATAAACTCCTTGCAAACCTGCCTCTAAAAGCCTTCCTTTATCCCAGCTCCTGATCATGGGACCCAAAGTGGGAAGTGTAGAGTCTCCAGACTGAGGAAGTATCTCCTAACCCCACCCTTAACTTGAAATTCTTAAGTCACTGAGAGGTTTATCAAAAATTTTTAAAACTTTCCTTCAGATTTGATTTTGCTTAAATGATGAACATTTGCTGGGATGAATATTTTTGAAGACATAATTGTAAACACAAAAATAAGGAACCAATAATAATATCTAACACACTTGTAATTTTTATGTACCTGTTAATTCCTCTAAAACTTGACGTTATCTAGTATTTCCTGCTAATGTCCTATTTCACAGTGAAGAAACTTGTAAAGGCTTAACTAAGATTACAGTTTACTGGGGAGCCTCTGAGTTCCCTGCAGTCTATTCCCTTTTCCCAAAGTATGATCTTTATGATCTTTAAAAAAATGATCTCATGATCAAGTTGTAAACTATAAGGAAAGCAAAATCTGATTTTGTCATTGTTCTATTAAACATCTGGTTTTCTACTGATTAATGTTAAACATTATCATTTCACTTCAAATTTCAGATTATTATAATTTAGGAGTTTCTATACACTAGTTTTTAAAAATCAAGCTAAGAAGTTTATTGTATCTATTCTCTCTCCTACAAATGATAGCTATTATTTGTGCTGATTGGATCATGAATATTATATGCCATCACTCCACCCTCATGGCTCTGTAAGCCTTATTTCTACCTGGTGAGACTAAAGAAACTCATTTTCTGTTTCAGGAGGCCTGAAGAGGAGAGAGGGACTATTTTTCTCAAGCTCTTACATGATGTTGATAGCATCGTCAGGAAAGGACACCTAGGTTGACAAAGGTTTAACCAGTTCAGGGAAACAATCTATCAGTCAGGTTGCTTGACCTCAGACAGATGAAAAAACAACAGGACTCTACTTATAGCATTTAAACTAGCGGTATTTTTATTCATGTTTTAATGAATTTTTTTTCATCGCTTTAAAGGTATTAGTTGTAAAATACAGGAAAATCAACAAACGAATCTCACAATTCCCGTTCTTCTTTAGCTTAACATTAATACTACTTAGGCCAAATTTCCACTTAGCAGAAATAAGTCTGCCTTGACTACATAAATAAATTCTTCCAATAAGAAAAAAGAAAGAAAAGTCAGTTGATTTTCAAACATACGGGCTTTTATTTTCATGAACAGAAAGAAAACTGGCTTGAAGCCTGCTGATTCCTGCAGCCAATCAGAATAATGTGACCATAAATGTCCATGAATTGGCCCCTCGGTGAATCTCTGCGTTTTTTTTTTTTTAATTTTTGTTGTGGGGACATGTATCTTGCAGCCTGTGCCACATACTCTGCCTTTTATGTCTTTCCTCCTCTCAAAAAAAAAAAAACACCAAACTGAGTGCAGTGGGATTGCTCATCCTAATCCATTGTCTTTAATGTTAAAAGCTATTAACTTAATGCACATGCAGCCTTTGATCACAACTAAATAATAAGAAAAGAGCATTAAGAGCCCTGAATATAAATTAGGTGCAATTTCAAAGACTTTAGAAATACGATTTTATCAATGTCTATGAAACATCTTGTGATATTGGACTTGTACCCACCATGGAAGTTCAACAATCAAGATCCAAGCACTTAAGGTTCCAGCAACAGATCTGGAGTTTGAGCAGAGAGAGCTGCTGCTTGCAGTTTTCTGAGCATTGCTTTTTGGCTTGTAAAATTATAACAGTGGATTATATTTTGTATACTTATTTTGAGGGAATAGGCAACTTCTGCAAAAGATGTGAATTGCAGAGTATCTGACATATAATAAGATTTATTTTGCTTTTGTTTTTTTAGGCCACACTTAGCTGTGCTCAAGGCTTAGTCCTGGCTTTGTACTCGGGAATTACTCCTGGAAGGGATTGGGGGACCACATGGGATGTCAAGATCGAATCCTTGTTGGCCATGAACAAGGGAAGCGTCTTATCCTCTGTTCTCTCTGGCCATGCATATTAAGATCTTGATGTATATTTGTTCCTATAAGTGTCATTAATTTTCTAGAAGAAAAAATGCTAGTAAACAAGAGAATGAAGGGTTGCCTCTCCTTTCAAATATTGAAGAAGGCTTTCTGGAAGAGGAGCCACAAAAGAGTGGCACAATTTAGCCTCCCTTAGGGCAGGAGACTTAGTGTATAAGGACCACCTCTCAGTGACACCCCCGATCACCCTAGCCTTCTTAGGTTCCTATGTTCCCTGGAGGAAAACTAAGCTAGTGGTAAGAGCAAATGGACCAAGCATGGTGGTTATAAACTAGATCCTGGCCCATTGTCATTTCTTCTTCCAGCAGTATTTGGTTTCCAATGAAACGAAATATTTTCTGTTCTCTCCCTGTTTGCTGACAGGTGAAAGCAGGTGTGAAAGAAGATCTCCCATCATCCTCAAAGGCAGTTTCATGAATAGTTGCACTTGATCTTACAGTATGCTACCCGCACGCCAGAGCCTGGCAAGCTACCTGTGTCATATTTGATATGCCAGATACCAGTAACAATTATAGACCTCATTCCCATGACCTGATGGAATGGTTTGAGGCTCTTTATGTTCCTGGAGCAAGCAGGTGCCCTTGGACTCTACTTGCATGAGACAGGTCATAGGGAGATGTTACTGGTGCCCACTCGAGCAAATCGATGATGAATGGGAAGACAGTGATACAGTGATACAAGAGTATGCTACCTGCACGGCAGAGCCTGGCAAGCTACCCGTGTTGTATTTTATATGCCAAATACCAGTAACAATTACAGACCTCATTTCGGAATGGATTGAGGCTCTTTATGTTCCTATAGCAAGCAGATGCCCTTGGGCTCTACTAGCATGGGACAGGACATATGGAGATGTTACTGGGGCCCGCTCGAGCAAATAGATAATGAACGGGAAGACAGTGATACAGTGATACAGTGATATTAGACAAAAGGCCTGGAAGAGATAGTCTCATGAGAATCATAAAGTTCCAACCAATGCACTTCTAGTTAAATGTTCTCAGCTTCATCTTCTCATTTGAAAAGCACAGTACTTTTGTTTGTTGCCTTGTTTGTTTCGGTTTTGAGGGCACAGTAATCAATGCACAGGGGTTTCCTTTGGCTCTGCACTCAGGAATTACTCCTGTGGGGGCTGAGGGATTATTTGGGATGCTGAGGATTGAACCTGGGTCTGCTGAGTGCAAGGCAAGTATCCTACTTGCTGCACTATCTATCACTCTGGACTAAAAAGCACAGTACTTTAGCATTTTACTAATTCAGTTCACAGGAGTATAAATTCATTTGGTTCTAAAGATGCAGAAAAATACATTTATCCTTTGTGATCAACATTTTACTATTTATTCAAAGGAAAGTAAGTGATAGGCAAAAATTCCCTGAATCAGAGTCAAACACCTTCAATTATTTCACCATCATCAATAAGCATTGACATAAGACTCAAAGAGAATTTCTAATGATTAATAAAATAATTATTAAATCCTCAATTGTATTACCAAATTTTTATTTTTGTTTGTTTAATGAAAAGCCTTCAAAAAATTCTGTTCAACTCTATTTTATCTTCTTCATTGTGGATATGGATTTTTAAACGTCAACAATTTACAATTACACTTAGATAAGTTTCAGCTTATTTTTAAAATAACACAATACAGAATCACTGAATTGCTACTATTATAAGTCAACAAATGTCAGCCATTTTCAAGTCATTAAAGAGGAAGTATATTTAAATATAGAGTTTTGAGACAGAGTTAAATAACTGCAATGAAGGGGCTATTTAAATGTAATTGGCAACTAACCACTCTCCATTAAACAAGCTCTCAGAATGAACCAATATATTGTCCTCAACACTACCACACCTTTAGAGAACAAATACTGCCCCATCAGTTCTCTGGCATTTTTGATACTATTTATTGTCGTATTTATTATCTATGATTTATTATTTGCTTACAATTACATGTTATTAATCCAGATAAAGTCCCTATCTAAATAAGACTATGAATCAATGACATGGATATTTGGTCATTACATCATGTAATTTGAGACTCTAATGGGGAGGAGGCAGATGAAGCATCTGTCACAAACACCAAACCAGAATTACACTCATTTAATTAAAACTGAGTTTCACTGTGACAGAGCACATTAGTGCAAATCTCCGCATTATTGACATAAGACTCAAAGAGAATGGTCCCCCAACCACAGCTACTGTGCTAACCATTCCTTCAGCTTAAAGAAGGGCAACTCCTTATACCTTTACAGTTTATGCCCTTAGCTTGTATCCTTGTTTTTACATTAGAATAATCATCTAGAGGCAGCTCTGTGTCAGACACTATTTTACATCCTTGAAATGCAGGTATAATAATAAAAAAAGATTAAAACCTTTATCCTTGTAGAGTTTACAGTGGGGGGGGAGGACTGACTCTGTCCCAGAACCCAGAGATCTGCTCTCTACTTGTTCTCCTCTCTCTCTTTACATCAGATTCCCCAGTTGAGAAACTGAATGACAGAAACTTTTTTGTTATTATTAGATTGAGATGGGGGGGGGGTATAATCTGTAAAGAACCAAAAGTAAGCACAGACTTTTAATATGGTCAGAAAGTGACTGAACTATAACCTCTCAGCCAATTTCTTTGAACTGGGCTAGCACCTTACTTTAGGAGTTTCTGATTCTGACTTGGTAGCTACACCTCCAATTGGTTTTTGTTGTAAATTTAGACATTTTCAGCAACCTTAAAAGGTCAAAATCTTTAAAGATCTAGAAAATGTAAAGGCATTAGCATTGCATGCTCAGACTTGAGAGTTGTCTATTTTCTAATTTTTTATTTTACTCATCATGATTTATGATATTATCAATGATAAGGTTTCATGGATTCCAACAACATATCCCTGCACCAGAATCTCTGTTTCTTTTTCTTTAAATAACATTTTTTAATGTAACTACTGTTATTTAAAAAGTTTCTGATAGTGGGCCGGAGTGATAGTTCAGCGGGTAGGGCATTTGCCTTGCATGCAAGCCGGCCTGTGCCCACCCAGGTTCGATCCCGGCATCCCATATGGTCCCCCAAGCACCGCCAGGAGTAATTCCTGAGTGCAGAGCCAGGAGTAACCCCTGAGCATCGCGGCGGTGACCCAAAAAAGCAAAAAAAAAAAAAAAAGTTTCTGATAGTTAAGTTTTTAGGCATATACTATTTATCTATTTATTTATTTATTTAGTTTTTTTGCTTTTTGGGTCACACCTGGCAATGCTCAGGGGTTACCCCTGGCTCTGCACTCAGGAATTACTCCTGGTGGTACTGGGACCATATGGAATGCTGGGGATAGAACCTGAGTTGGCCATGTGCAAGGCAAATGCACTACCCGCTGTGCTATTGCTCCGCCCCACTATTTCAACACCAATCCACCACCAGTGTCAGTTGCCCTATATCAGTGTTGCCCTATTCCCTCCCCACCCCAACCCCAACCCATTCACACCTGTTAGCCTGACAGGCAGATTACTAAATTTCAGTGGTCGCAGTTTAGATCTCATGTTTTCAGTTTTGTTGTGTCTGTGTTTTGAATATGTGGATATACTACTCACCCGTATCACCAGTATAGCTGAAGTCCTGGTGCCTGTTCACCCATTACTTCTCATTTTTCTTTCCCACTTTGATTTCTTTCTTCCTCTATCCTTCTCTCTAACTACTGAACTCAAGTGTGATTTAGGTATCCCCTCTTTGCTACAATTCAGTTCCTCATCCAGTGTTCAATTTACCACTGGTAAGTGAGTTCATCCTGTGTTTGTCCTTCTTTCTGGCTTACTTCACTCAACATAGTATCTTACTGTTCCAACCACATTGCAGCATATTGCATGATTTCATCATTACTTGCAGTTGCATGGTATTACACTGTGCATATATATACCACATCTTTATAATCCATTCATCTGTCATTGGACACTTAGGTTGAAAATCCGTTTCTTTCCCCAACTGTCTCAGGATGCCCCTGAATCCCCTTCCTTCCCCATTCCTGTCTCACATCACAGCAAACTCAGTTCTATAGATCAGTTCACAGATTCTGCTGCTTTGAGCTATTTGTTATTCTCTTATTAAGCATCTTTATATTCCATATACAAAATATGGGATATATATACATATATATGAAAGCATTCATATGAATGAAAAACATTTTGTATCATCCCTCTCCTGACTGACTTCATTCACCACAATCCTCTCCAGTTTCAGGGTTGTCTTTTAAAATAACTAATGACTTTAACATTCTGGGTTTACTTTTACTTTAGTTGGTAACTCAATGTTTTAATATTCCAATTTATAATAGTAGTAAGTGAACTGAACATGAATTATATGCTCAACATTGAATATGTATTTTTCTTCAATATTTAATATTATCAAAACAAGATTATTTTATTTCCTCTACTTTAAATATGCAATTTTGAGGGACCAGAGAGATAGAACGGGGATTAAGATGCTTGCCTTGCATGGCAATAATGCAAATTAAATTCTCAGCACAACAAATGATCCCTCAGGATCACCAGGAATGACCTTGAAGATCACCAGGTGTGACCCAAACACCCCTGCCCCTAAATAAATAGAGATACATTCTTGAAAAGTGATGACTATTTCCCAAGATCACCTCCAAGTCTAACCCTCCTCAACTAACTCCAGCCACTGAACTCAACATATTTTCTGAAATGGGAGATGCCACTCCCTTTGACCAATCCAAGGCACTTCTAATTGCCTCTGGTGCAATGGGGGTGGGGTAGGGACTTTCTCTTTGTTTACTTAAGGTGAGGTGGTACTGAGTAACTTTCCAGAGGGGTACCAAGAAATTATTTATTCTGAAAAGGTGATGGTGGGTCAGCTAAGTTTGGAATGTCTGTTCTAGACCATTATTAATCTCTACTATTTGTCTTAGATGGTTGCCCTGTTCCTTGGCAATCTCAGAATATTATTTTAAAGTGGGGCTGCATTCCACATATTTGTTAACAGTACAATGTTACAGCATTAGTCAAATTCTCCCAAAATGCTTCCTAATTAGAATGAGTGAGATTAATTTTACCTTACAAAGTCTTAAGTAAGCTATGCCAATGGTCAGGTGGAATTTCATTTTTATTACTTAATAATCATTAACTTATTTGTCTAGTTACTAGAGAAAAGTGTTTGGAATAAAAGACCAGCAAAGTTTTATTAATTGCAAAGTGTATTGCTTTTACCTTATTTTAAAATTTACTAGGCAGACTTATTTTTTTATTTGTTTTAAGTATTTTGTTATACCACGGTTAGATATACAATTACAAGATGTTCATGTTTGAATTTTGGTTCTTCAGTGTTCCAACACCCATCCCTCCACCCCCTGACCATCTCCCATCACCAATGTTCCCACCTCCCTCCTCCTTCCCTCAACCTGCCTCCATGACAGGTTCTTTATCTCCCTCTCTCTCTCTTTCTCTCTCTCTCTCTCTCTCTCTCTCTCTCTCTCTCTCTTTCCTTCTCGCTTCCCTTTCTTACACATTGTAGATTGTAATATATTCTAGAACATGATTGGGTCCACTAATTTGATGTACTGGGTCCAGACCATGAAAATGGCTGCTATTATGGTGAGTTAGTCTCATCCAGCTTTTTCCAAGGCCCTACAGAGGTGATAGGTCCACTCCCAAAACCCATCTTACCTCCTGGGAACCTCATGGTCAGCTGCACTAGGGGATAGCTGGATGGCAACTCTCCCCCTGTGCTGTCTGGAGTCTCTGCATCCTGGCTGAAAGCCCCTGAGGCAGTTCGTGGGTGGGGCCACCAGGCCTCTGGGACAGATCAGAGAGGGGAAGGGGTACCTTTAAATAAATACAATATCAAGCTTAAAGTGTTGGGTCAAGGGTGCAACTCAAGGCTTGAGCAGTTCTCTTACACATGTGGGACTTGGGTTTGAGTCTGAGGACTTCCAAAGAATAAAAGTTTAAAAAGATGAAGTGTTAACTCTTTGCATATCTCTTCTTGACCAAACAATGAATGTGACATTTTAGGGGTTGGAGAGATAGTACAGTGAGTAAGGCTCTTTTGCCACCTGGATGAGATCCCTGGCATTCCATATGGTCCTTCAAGCACTGTCAAGAGCAATTCCTGAGAGCAGTTCCAGGATTGACCCCTTAGTATCACTAAGTGTGACTCAAAAACTAAAAAAAAATTTTTTTATGTTATTATTGATTTCTTTAAAAAAGATTCAAAGTGAATAAGAAATGACTTGTCAGGTTATATCAACAACTCATTTCAATGTCTTTTTAATTCAAGTTTTCAGTCAAGATCTTATGATGTTTTTAAGACAAAATACATTTATGCATCTATAACACTTATTAGTAGTTATGCATGTCTGGATATATGTTTGCTTATAGATAGCCTGACAAAAATTAGTTTACTATGTGACTCGTTTCAGTTCCAAAGCCACAATAGATTCTATCCAAATGTCTGTAAATTAAAAAGGGTCATTTGGGGTTAATTCAAGCACTCTGTACCCTAATAAAGAATGGTTCATGATAAAAGAAACTTTTGGGAAGCATTGCCTCTGCTTTACATCTGTGAGTCCACGATTTGGCTAGTTAGAATGAAGGTATGTTTTTCTTTAGAAAGGGGGATGAAGGGGCTGAAAATACAGCACAGCAGGTAAGGCACATGCCTTGTGTGTGGCCAACCAGGACTCTATGCATTACATACAGTCCCCTTAGCATTGCCTAGGAATGCCCCATGCAGCACAGAGCCAAGTGTATGCCTTGAGGATACAGTGTCTTATAGGAAAGTATTCTCTTTGGAATAAACTCTTTTTCAGCTTTCTTTGGCCCTCTGTTGCTATTTTTTACTCTTTTCTTTTAGGACAGTAAATGTTTTTCTTTCTTAAAACTGCTCATATGGTGATGACCACCTGGAAGGTAGAAATCCATTAGACCCAGGCAGCCATTTCCAAGGGAGTTTTCAAAGGCTGCACAGCAATGCCACAGATTAACCCAGTAAGAAATTTTGATTCCATAGATCACACAAAGGAAAGATTCCATAGTTCACACAAAGGAAAGGGAGGGGCATTGTAGAAAGAAAGGGTCTGGTGGAATTAAAACTGCAAAATGAATAATAAAAGTTGAAATTATTAATGGAAACACAAAAGAAATATAGCTATAGTCACTGACTGGAAAGACAAGTCCATGGTTAAGGCTCTTGCCTTGCATGCAGCCACAGCTGGTTCCATCTTTGGTACCACATATGGTCCCTAGAGTACCACCAGTAGTGACCCCTGGGCATAAAGCCTGGAGCAGTACTGCTGGGTGTAGCCCCCAATAAAAATAGTCAAACAAAAGACATATTGTTAATTATAAAAGAAGAACTGCTGATTTCGTTCTGGTGTAGTGTGCTTTGGTATTCCACAGCCGTTTGCCGGCAGTTTAGTCCCATGTGTGAGTATGAGCATATGCACAATTTTTGTTTTTACATCTGAAAGACACAGAAGGCTACAAAAAGTGTTAGAATGTTTTATGAGTCTCAGTACAAATAGATATTGGGGAAAAATCAGAAAAAGATCAAAAATAGATATTAAAATAAAAAATCTAAAACTATTAAAGCAAAAGGTACACCATTACATCTTTGTGAAAGAATGTAGGGTAAAATATTCATTTCCTTGTAAGATTTTAACATTTCCCATAAAGTGGTATAATAATAACTCTAATTGGATGTGGAGAGTTAAAGAATATCTATTGTAATCCCTACAGGTCCTTGAAAATGAGTCAAGATGCTATAACTAAAAATAGAATGGGTAAATTAAGATGATATTTAGAAAATACTCAATTACACAAAAATCAGAAGAGAAGAAGAAATAAAGAACAAAGGAAGCAAATCACAAAATAATACATCTAAACTGAACCATATCAGGTTTATATTAGACATCAATAAATGAGAAAAAATAAATGAACATCAATTATTTTCCTAAATTCTGTTTTCCAAATTGTTTTTGCATCGTAATTGAAAAATAGGACTAGATAACCTTTTATCTAGTTCATGAAGGCTTCTTTGTAGGAGCTCTACTGGAAGTTCTTTGTGGTGCTCTATCTGCTCAGAATCCGAACTCAACAGCGCCATAAACATCCCTCACCAGCGACTTCAACAGAAGCTTGGTGCCTTGGCAGGAGCAGTGGCTGGATTCCACAGACACTTGCAGAGGTTCCTTTCCTGGGAAGCCAGCCTGCAGGGAAAAGCCTCCTCACTCACTGTCAGGTCCATCAGCTCCCCTGCTGTTTCGGGTCTGGGCTGTCTTGCTCTCACTGATTTGGTAGTAACTCTGAGACAGTGAGTCTGCACGCTTTATGGTGTCATATGATTTCTGCTGTGAAGTTCTCATTTTGGGGTGGAATCCACGTGGAATCATACACATCAGGCAGGCGCTTAGCTGTGGCGCCACACCCGCAGTACTGAGTTGCTCCTTTATTTGCGACGTAGAGAATTAAGGGAGGCTTTGGCTGAAATCACATTTAAATCTGCTTCTGCCTGAAGCCTGGGGACTCACTTGAAGTGAATGGTCACCCTGGTGGGCAGCTTCCAATTTAGCCCTTGAGGTTTCTTATGTATATATATGTTGATCACGAGTCGCCCTGGAGGGAAGAGGAGTTCTAGCCCTGGCCTGCCATCCCAATAGAGCCTCACAAGAAGCCAGAGGATCCCCCAAACCATGAGAGCCGCCATTTTCAACAACCAGATTCCACAACTCTTCAGAGCTCTACCCAAGAGAAAAGCCGATCTCTCCCTGTAGCGGTTCATCAGTAAATGCACGAGATGAGAGCCTACTACTGAGAGTATATGACAGCACAGCAGAGCCTGGCAAACTATGTCGATTTGATATCCCAAAAACCGGTAACAATTATAGACCTATTTGTGGAGGAGCGGATGCCCTTGGGCTATACTAGCACCTGACAGTATGAAGAAGTTACTGGTGCCTGCAAATGAACAACGGGAAGACAAGTGATATAAGTGAATCTTTTAGCTCCTGCTTCTTTTTTTTCTTTTCTGTTTTCTGGGCCATGCCAGGCAGTGCGCTGGACTGACTCCTGGCTTTGAGCTCAGGGCTAACTCCTGGTGCTGCTTGGGGAACAAACATACATGGTGTCAGAGATACAAACTGGGTCAGCTGCATCCCAGGGAAGCACTTTTACCCCTCTACTATCTTTCTGGCTAAGTTCTTACTTCCGGAAGCTAACCAATGGTTGTATTTAAATTGCTCTCTTCATAGCTGTTAGTAATTGATGGTTTTGTTTCATTTCATTAGAAATGAATAGATCACCTGTTTTCATAGAATATTTTGTTCTCTAACAATTGTATATCTGACCTCACTGTTAGAGGAGCTAGTTCTAAGTGTTCAGAATGCTACAGTCTCAACACCCCTTTTTCTAAAAATTCCCCCTCCAGACAACTCTTACCTTCTCTCAGGAAGTTATGTAGCAGGGAAAAGGAGGGCATTGCACCAATTGCTGAAGCCTCTATCAAATGCAGTGATCCCTGTCTGTAGGAGTGTCTTACCTCTATGAATGCTTCATTTGCAAAAAAAAAATTGCACAAAACTAAAAACTAAAAAAAAAATCAACTGCAAACACTCTTCCTGTAATTAATTGTTAGTTCTGCTTGTCTCTAGCTCTTGTGGGGGTGGCGGTGGCTGGGGCATAGGGGTGGAGCAAAATCAAACCCACAAGGTCTAGAGGAATAACCTAAGAGAGGTTTGGACCTAAACCTGGAATTGATGGGATTTGAGAAAATAAATCTCCCACTCATTCTTAACTGTTTCTGTTTACCCAAATACTTTTGCATTTTAATGACCCCTGTTTCCAAAGCTTGAGAAAGTATAATTTGGCTCTATCCTATTGGTACGAATTACAGAAAATCCTGTGTAGGATTTGCTCATTTTAGGTTCGCTGATTTCATCTAGTTAAAAGATTCCAGAATGAAAACAAAGATATTAATGATTTTGCATACTCAGGAGTGAGATGCCCACCTAAGCAGCCCAAGTTTTAAATTTTGGAGTTTAAGTTGGTAAGAAAAATCTCTGCCTTCTCCATGTAGGTGCTCTGAAAAAATTTTTTTCTGAACAAAACCACAACTACATATGGAGCACTTGAACATCAGTCTCAATTTAGGAATATGTCTATTTTTGTGCCTTTTATGGACAAACACAACACCAAATTTGTCCCATTTATTCATTTATTTTGCCTTTGGTGGAATTCCACCAAATCAGATATATCTTTTTTTTGTCAGAGTTCAGATTTATAAGCATCAAATGGGAAAGTATAGAGCTTATTTTGGAACTACCCAAATGCAATGTTCGTATTGTGGTATGATGGCCTTATTCCTTCCTAGCTCTCAGTGCTCATCTGAGCTGTGCTTAATTAGAACCATTCGGATAGTTCTTGAAACAGGGCTGAAAAGCAAGAGGAGGAGTTTGTGGGGCCAGCGATTAAGTAAGCTAGAGAAGGCACCAGTGTCAACGTTAGAAATAGTAACATTAGACTAGATCTGAGTAATGAAAGTAGATAAAGGTATGTACGTGATAACTCCTCAGGGAATGTACTGCAAACCACAATGAGCAAAAGAAGAAAAAAAAAAGAGAGAGAAGGAAAGTGCCTGCCTTAGAGGCAGACAGTGTGGGTGGTAGGGAGGGAATCTGGGGACCTTGGTGTTGGGAAATGTGCACTGGTGGAGGGATGGGTGCTGGAACACTGTTTGACTGAAACCCAATCATGAACAGCTTTGTAATTGTCTATCTCACAGTGATATAATAAAATTAAAAAAAGAAAAAGAAAAAGAGAAAAGCAAGAGCCTGATAATTCAGGAACCCCTCAGGGGGAAAAAAAAACTAGTGATGTGAGTCAGAAGAGTTTTAGCAACTGCTGCACCCAAAGGGAACTCAGTGAAAGCACAACAGATTGTTGTGACATTACTGGATTCAGAGATGTTTATGGAAAGTGAAATATACACTTCTAGTAAGAACTGATCTACTTGAGTAGTGACTTTCTTTGTGAATAAAGAAAGAGGCATGAGGAAAGGTCCGGGCACTTCATCAAAGTAAATATTTTTCTTAAGAATCTTGGTCCACATGTTGACACAAAGTAGAAAAGATCATGGATTGCCTTTCCAGTTGTTATCTGTACGGCTGTACATGAAGTCTGGCATTACCTTATTTTTCTCAAAGGCTCGTCTCCTGAAGGATTCATTATTTTATTCATCAGGGAGGCACAGGTGGAGGTTTAATGAACTACATCCATGTGAGAGGCATTCCTAGATTCCTGCTGTGTCCTCGAGACTGTGAAAGACTCCAACAGTACAGCAGGCAATCAGAGGCCCTGCAAATATCATATATAAACACACTACTATAAGCTATGCTTAATACCACTAGAAAAAGGTCAGATGCTATCAAAGTGGGTAGCAGAATCTAGAGGTCTAGATGCAAAGTTTTTCAGCAGAAATGGATTATCCCAGAGAGCTGAAAAATCTAAGAGTAAAACAGATAAATGTGGGCATGACAGATGAAGCTGAAAGCTCTTAAATCCTCCTTTGCACAAGAGACCATATACCTTTCCGGCATACTTTACCCTTTCACATAGAGGCATCAAGGCACTGAGGCAGATTGAGTGCTCAGCACCCAGTGTGCTCAGCGCAGTGGAAGGCCCCAAGACACACCAGGAAATGGAAATAGTCATCTGAGAGAAGTTATTTTAGGGACTGGAACAATAGTACAGTGTGTAGGGTGTTTGTCCTGCATGTGGCAGGCCCAGGTTCAATCCCTGGCATCCCCAAGCACCACCAGAAATAATTCCTGTGGGCAGAGCCAGGAGTAAGCCCTAGCATCCACCAGTGTGACCCAATAAACCCCTCCACCCACAAAAAGGAAGAGAGAGAGAGAGAGAGAGAGAGAGAGAGAGAGAGAGAGAGAGAGAGAGAGAGAGAAGTTATTACTAATGATGAAGAAGTGAAAAGGCTAGCAGGTCATTGGAAAACAATTATTTAATCTATAAATAATAATTTGTTCCTATTTTTCCCATTCTCATGAGTATACGTTTTAGTCCACCAATCAAAATCCTACCTTTGAAATTATCTTGATTTCTCTGACACTATTATGTGGAAGAAATCAAAAAAAGCAACTATGTCCTGATACAGTACAGAGAGTAGCTTTCCTTAACACTTTCCTGGATGTATCTCCTTCTTCAGAGGAACAGTCAAGAAACTATAAATACAGTTTCTATGCATATGTAGATTGAGGAAAAATGTTGGGAATGCTGCCGGGTCCCCGACAGTGCTGAGAAGCGAGTTCCCTTCTACCTCTGAAGCCGGCGGGAATGGATGAAGACTCAGGAATCTGATGCAGTTTTTTTTTTTTTTTGCTTTTTGGGTCACACCCTGCGATGCTCAGGGGTTATTCCTGGCTCTGCACTCAGGAATTACTCCTGGCATTGCTCAGGGGACCATATGGGATGCCGGGATCAAACCCCGCCAGGTATGGGCCGGCCGCGTGAAAGGCTGACTCCCCCATGCAGTTTTAAAAGGCTTTACTTATCACAGGTTCAGGCATACAAATCGACAATAGGAAAAACCCTGTGCTTAGGATTCCTGGCTAGAACCCCAGCCACGTGTAGGCCAAAATGGCGGCCACCAAGTGTAAAAGCCCTGTAAAGAGGAGAAAAAGACAAGATTCCCAAGAAGGGTGCGAGCTCACAAAGAGACAGCCCAAAAAGAGAGCGTGAGAGAGGAAGCAGGCTAGTTTTATACCCCTGCAACTCAGACCTCCCTCCCACTATTATGGAAAGCAGAGAGAGTCAAATGCCCTCAGGTAATTTCTCCCAGCACCTCACCTGGGCCCTTTTATATGCTAATGTCTTGAGCCAAGATCTGCCTGGAAAAGCCTTTATAGGGTAGAGAAGGGGGGTTTCTGAGATGGCATGTCTCTGTATCAAAGACTAATACTAATGCCAGTTAAATATTTCTCCAAGCCTTCACAAGTCTCATCTACTTCATGGTAGTTTTGTATTTTAGTTGCCTTTGAGTTTTCGGGGAGCCATGCTTGCTTGCTTGGAGGCAAACAGCATTTCTCTCTGGTCTAATTACTTATTGATCCAACGTGGCCAGGCAAATATGCTGGTAAGATCTAGCTAGTCCCATGATGATTGTGGTAGCATGAGAGAATATTTATACCAGCTAGTACAGAATACATGGTCAGATAAACTGCCACATTTAGACTACCCCCTTATCTATGAAGTGATTTGCAGGAGGCAATCCAGAGCAGATGCAGAGGCTCTTAGAGGAGTCCTGCAACAAGAAAACTCAAATGAATCAGAATCATTTTGTACTCAAAATTCTAAACAGGTGTGGCCGGAGTTATAGCACAGCAGGCAGGTCGTTTGCCTTGTGCACGACCAACCAGGTTCGAGCTCCAGCATCCCATATGGAGCACCGCCAGGAGTAATTCCTGAGCAAAGAGCCAGGAATAACCCTGAGTGTTACCAGGTATGACCCAAAAAAGAAAAAAAATTCTAGACAGGTACAAAGTTAAGATGAACAGAAACTTTTCTTAAAATCTGGAGTTTTTTTTTTAATTCCCTCTCCAAGAAGGCTTTAAATGGGGTGAGTGATCAGAGGATCATACAGCATTTTCATAACATGTACACAGTCTGTGACTAGAAAAGAGAACAAAAAATTCCTAAGTCAACAGTGACCTGAAACATTTTTAGCAGAACCTCATTCCAGGCCAGTCAGTGAGAATTAAGCAGGAAAAGACTCTGTGACTCAGAAGCTGCCTTCCCTTATAAAGTCAAGGTTCTCTGGACTGGTATTTTGATGACTTTTGGAGGAGGGCTAGCCTGCACCCAGTTCTCCAAAGAAGCCAGAATTTTCTATTTCTCTCTACCAAAAATGTACTCGATCTGCAAATATGTGCACAAAATGTAGGCCCAGCCTGCATTCTTTAGATCTGTGGAGTGCCAATGTTAGTGGCAGTGGCTGCTCAATTTTGGAAGAAATACATGACACGGATTCAGGAAAACAAACATGCTTTCAGGTGTTCTAATAGGGGGCTCCTCTATTAGGAATTTTATGCCGAAGGAGCCAAAGACTCTGCCTATAGACTTGCCAGGTTCAGCCCATCCCTGGAAGGAATTGTCTGTATGATAGACGTTTATTGCAAAATAAAATGTATTCAGTCCACAGATAAAAATTAGGTATTGTGGAATATCTCCATATTTTAGATAAATCAGTTTCTACACACCACCTATTTGATTTGACAGGTTTTGAAGACTCAGATGCAATTTTAACAGGAAACATATGCATTTGCTACAAATTACTAAATATGTAAAGCTGCTAAAGTAGATTCTTCACATCTGTAGAAATGTCAGAATTATGACATATTTTAAGTTCATCATTTGAAAGTACCAATTACTATTATGTATCACAGCAATTCTAGAGGCAGTATACACAAGCTTTCTGTGTAATAATCAACTGTCAACGGGTCTGGAGAGATAGTACAGCAAGTAAGACACTTGCTTTGCATGTATGTGCCTGACCTGGGTTCAATCTGAGTGTGTCTCTAAACCTAACAAAAATATTAATAATAATCATACTGAAAAAATCTTTAGCTGAATATTAAAAATGCAAATGTGTATTGAAAGTCAAATCTATATTTAGTATCCCAAGATGGGGAAGAACACAACAGACAATAGTCTTCCTGTTTGGTTTTTATGTTACATTAAAAAATTATATCACAGTGAGATACACAATTACAAAGCTGTTCATGATCAGGTTTTAGTCATACAATGTTTCAAAACCCATCCCTCCACCAATGCATATTTTCCACCATCAATGTCTCCAGTAACCTTCCGCCATTCCCCCCAACCTGCCTCTATGGCTTCTCTCTTTTATTCTTTCTCTCCCTCCCTCCCTCCCTCCCTCCCTCCCTCCCTTCCTCCTCCTTCCCTCCTTCCCTCCCTCCCTCTGTCTGTCTGTCTGTCTGTCTCTCTCTCTCTCTCTCTCTCTCTCTCTCTCTCCCTTTTGGGCATTATGGTTGGCAGTACAGATATTGAGAGGCTGTCATGTTTGATCCTCTTTCCATTTTCAGGATGCATCTCCCACACAGAGCCATCACTTCCTGTTTTGAATTTAGTAATCGAGTGTATGAAGTGTGACCACCTCTAGAAGGGTGGGCTGAAGCAACTCACAGAAGATTCAACCCTGTTTAGGGTTTATAAAACTTGACTTATAGTGAAAAATCTTATAATGAGAAAAATCTGTTCACCCTTGGATGTTTAACTTCCATTTTTGGATATTTAAAAAAAAACCTTGAGCTCATACTTTTTGTTTGTTTCTGAAGGTTGCTAGGACATGCTGTATTTAGCAGTTTGGGCTCAGGCGATGTGAATTGTGATGGACAGACTTGTGAGATTGGACTAATGCTGAGGAACGTAATATTGAAAGCAACCAGAATTCACTATTCCACTGTCCACTTGTCAGTACTCACAGTGCCTGGATGAAGTAGATGCTATACTGTGCCCCTTTCATGGATAAGAAAACTGAAGAGCAGAGATATTGGATAAGGTTACTCAACGACCCAAAAATAAGTTGTTGGAAAATTGATGATTGAATTTACCTTCGTCTTCATATTCTTTGTATTCTTCTTTTTTGGGGGAGAGTATACCTGGTGATGCTCAGGGGTTACTACTGGCTCTGCAATCAGGAATTACTCCAGGCAGTGAGAAAGGGACTGTATGGGAGGCCGGGGATCAAATTTGGGTTGGTCGCGTACAACACATATGCCCTATCTGCTGTGCTATTACTTTGGCCCTTGAATATTATGTTTTTAACAATATTTAATAATGTATTATAGTCATAAAAACAGCTTCTTTTGTTTTTTCTTTTTTGGGTCACACCTGGCAATGCTCAGGGACTTCTCCTGGCTCTGCACTCAGGAATTACTCCTAGCAGTGCTCAGGGGATCATATAGGATGCTGAGAATCTAACCTGAGGGGGCCATGTGCAAGGCGGATACCCTACTCACTGGACTATCGCTCTGGCTCCTAAAAACGACTTCTAAAGCCCATATATGATATGCCAAATATCAAATATCGTATTTGATATGTCAAATACCAGTAACAATTATAGACCTCATTCCCATGACCTGATGGAATGGTTTGAGGCTCTTTATGTTCCTAGAGCAAGCAGATGCCCTTTGGCTCTACTTCATGAGACAGGACATATGGAGATGTTACTGGTGCCCGCTCGAGCAAATCGATGATGAACGGGAAGACAAGTGATACAAGTGAAAGCCCATATGCTCACTTCTACTTTATGATGCCTTTCATAATAATAGAGTAGAGATTAGTAGATTCAGCCACTGCCAACCTTCTCAAATTCCAACTAGTTTTTAAGTTTGCTAAACATTATTTTTTTTTACTTTTGGTTTTGGGGCTACACCTGGCTGTGCTCAGGGCCTACTCTTGGCTCTGACATCAATGATCAATTCTGGCAGGCTCAATGATCAATCCCTGGTATGTGTAGTGCCAGGGATTGAACCTGAGCTGGCTATGTGCAAGCAAGCACCTTATTTGCAGTACTATCACTACTCTGGCCTTTAAACCACTTTAATTTTAAAGGAGAAGGAACCCATCCTCCTTTAAAAATTACCCTATAGGGTCTTAATTGTGCTGCAAAGGGAAATGAATGCTTGGAATTCCAAGTTGCAGTTTTGAGAGTTCTTGACGCATCCAAAGATATCTTACAGACCCTTCCTGTTCATTTTCTTTTCTAGGGACTAAAGTATGTCTGAAGCTAAAATGAGTGTTGTATAAACTCCCAGGCTGATCTTGGCACACAGTTTGCCTTTCCCCAGAGTCTCTCTGACCACTTTGCTCTTTTAGGGATGTTCTTACTCAAACCTCAGGATCTACTAAGTCCTCAAGGCTTCCTACATTACCCTGAACAAGCCTCTCAAGATACCTGATGCCCACCTAAATTAATCCTAATGTAGGTGCTTACTGACAATAAACCTCTGACGGGTACTCTATAGTTTTAGTACTCTGGGGCCATTTATGTCTTTTTTATTTTATGAGCCTGGCAACTCTGCAAAGTGGCAGAACACATAGCTAAGACCAATGAGCAATCTGGGGTGCAAGTCAGACACACAGTTGGTGAGAAGATAGGGGTTCCTGGGGCATAATTCAAGTTCCTGTCACTCAGTTCCACTTTTCTGTTGTGAAAATGGAAAAAGTGTGTCTTCATTAACTCAAAGATGCAATCAAGAAATCTGTATTTACAAATTGAATGACTTGGAGCTTAGTAGAGGTAAAATAGACATTGAAGAAACAGTTTTTCTTTTAGTAAGCCTGCTCTAGGTCCCAGTCTGGGTGATTGAAATATGGTAGGCAGCAGATTAACCCAAACCAGTGGCATGTCATGAATCAGACTGATAACCTACACTGCTGTTCCTTTGCATCAACAGTTCCTAGGAAAATCTACCCATTCGTTGATCCTAAGAGAAACTGGAAGGCCATCCTTGGTCACTTTGTCTAGTGAACTGGCCTCGAGCTCTGCTGAGGACTGTTTTGTGCCTTGGCTTTTCACAGTTGAAGCATAATGATACACCCATCTGTCTGACCTCCTACCTGTGTGATAGTAGACAGCTGCACTCTTGTTTAAGAAATCAGAGCAAAGTTGTCATGTAATAATCTTGAAAAAAATGTAAGATGAAGAAACCAAGAGTCAGAGAACTTCCTTATTGTTTGTATTTTATCTGTACTTAGATTAGACAAGCTTGCTGGGAATAAGAGACTAAGATAGTTGTTGCAGTTCTTTCCAAGTTTGGGAGGGGATGTGGGAACGGGAAGTTATTTACCTGCATTCCTGAGCTCTGCTTTTGTGGAAGGAGATTGTGTTCCAAGGGAACAGGAGCTGCCTGCTCCAGTCTGCAGCTCAGGGTGGGAGATGGCTGGGCCTATATGAAAAGATGTAAAAGCTCACAAAAGCAAGTATGCAGAGGGAATCACTGGCAAAAAAAGAGAATTTGAAATGTGAGAAAATTAGTTTTTAAGATTTATTTGAGCAGGCTTTTGAAATAAGACAGAAACATGATTTCGTAGACATTGGTTCTGGCAGTGCAGCACAGGGGGACCTAGAAGCTGAACTGTGTGTATCTGTGTGCTGTCGGGAAAGAAGAAACTCGGGACCTTAAAACTGTTTGAGGGTCCAAGCAATAGGCCAAGTGGTAGAGCACATGCCTAACATCGTTGAGGCCTTAGTTTGAGCTTCCATACTGCAGGATCTCCCCAGCATTGCAGAAGTGGTCTGGACCCCCTGAGCACCACTGGTGGGGCACTCTACTAAATAATTCTTTTTAAAAGTGTGTGATTCTTAGAGTGAATACTACCAAAGGTACCAGATAGGAGTGGAGAATAGCAACCTTCGATGGTTCTTATTCTCCTAATAGTTAAATTTTGGAGATGAAGAGAAGAAACATATGCAACCAGTACAAAATGTGTAGTTACTATATGCAAAAATACAGGGTTTAGACTTAGCTAAGTGCTCTTAGGAAATAAATAAGAATCAGAAATGAGAGGACAGGCTTCATAAAAACTACCTTTTAGCTAGAAGGTAGCTAGTCTCTCACTAGAAAGTTGACTGCAGTTTTGCAATTAAGTATGAACATGCAGGGGGAAGGTTCTTTAAGAAAACCTGTGAGAATGTTTAGCTAAATGTGTTTGTACATGGTGACTAGTTATAAGATCCATAGGAATGGGAGTCTAATTACTCCAATCACCGTTTGACCACAAATGTTAGGCCCAGGCTTAAAAGATTGGAAAGTTAAGAAAAGGTCCTTTAAGCTTTTTTCTATATCCCAATTGGCTTAGGAGTCCTTACAGAGAGCTTTAAAATCATCTTTCTTCTACTCAATGCAATGCATAATTCAATGCCAATTTGCCTTGCTGTCCTGTCACTAGGTGGTTAGAAGCCATCAAGTATTTTTGTGGAGCAGGTGAATAATGCATGCTTCCTTGTAGATGTAGCCCCTGGGTGCTAGTTAGAGTTCCATGAGGAACATGAAGACACCCCTTGTCCAGACCATATCAGTGCTTTAGGCAGCCTAATGCACCCCGCTACTCAGAGCCATTCCAAGGTTCTTATAGTTTTCATTAAGGCAATTTTCTGAATTATTAAAGTGTATTATTCCTCCAGGGTAATTCCTGAGTGGGGAGCCAGGAGAAGCCCCTGAGCATTGCGGGTGTGACCCAAAGAGCAGAAACAAACAAACAAACAAACAAACAAACAAATAAATAAATAAATAAATAAATGAAGTATATTATTAAAACCAATAATCAGTGCCTTCAGAAACTGAAGTCACAGGGTTTCAGGTTACAGAGACATTCTGTGTCCTTGAGTAAAGAACTTTGCTGCAATTTTTTTTTTTTTTTTAGAAATTTTTTATTATACCACCGTGAGACATACAATTACAAAGGTGTTCATATTGGTTATTGGTAATACAGTATTTCAGCACCCATCCCTCTACCAGTGCCCCATTTCCACCACCAATGTACCCCACCACCTCCCACCCACCCCAGGGTGCCTCAATAGCAGGTAGCCCTGTTTCCTCTCTTTCTCTCTCTCTGTCTCTGCATCTCTCTCCCTCTTCTTTTACTCATTGTGGCTAGCCCTGCAGATATTTAGAGTTTATCACTTAAGTCTCTTTGTGTATATTCAATGGTGAATTTTAATCTGCCATTACCATTTCCCACATTTAGTAAAACACTGGTATCTATTTATATCCTATTAATGAATGCAGTCATTCTATATCTGTCCTTTTCCTTCTGACTAATTTCACTCAGCATGATAGTCTCCATGTCCATCCATTTGCAGGTAAATTTCATAATTTCGACTTTTCAGACAGCTGCATAGTATTCCATAGTGTAGATGAAACAGTTTATTTAGCCAGTCCTCTGTTCTCAGGCATTTAGGTTGTTTCCAGAGTCTAGCTATAGTGAATAAAGCACAGATGAATAAAGAAGTACAGATAGTGTTTCTGCTATGTGTATTTCAGTCTCTCGGGTATATTCCCAGGAGTGCTATTGCTGGATCAAATGGGAGCTCAATATCTAGTTTTCGGAGGAATACCAATATTGTTTTCCAAAAGGGCTGGACTAGCCAGCACTCCCACCAACAGTGGATGAGAGTCCCTTTTTCCCCACATCCACGCCAGCACTGGTTGTTCTTGCTGTTTTGGATGTGTGCCAGTCTCTGTGGTATGAGATGGTACTTCATTATTGTTTTGATTTGCATCTCCCTGATGATTAAAGATGAAGAGCACTTTTCATATGCCTTTTTGGCCATTCGAATTTCTTCTTTTTGGAAGCTTCTGTTCATTTCTTCTCCCCATTTTTTGATGGGGTTGGCTGTTTTTTTTTTCTTGTGAAGTGCTACCAGTGCCTGATATATCCTGAATATTAACCCCTTGTCAGATGGGTATTGGGTGAATATCCTTTCCCACTCTGTGGATTGTCCTTGTATCTTGGTCAGCGTTTCTTTTGAGGTGCAGAAGCTTTTCAATTTTATATAATCCCATTTGTTTATCTTTGCTTCCATTTGCTTGGTCAGTGGTGTGTCATCTTTAAAGATACTTTCAGTTTCGATGTCGTAGAGCGTTTCTCCTATGTTTTCTTTGATGAACCTTATAGATTCATGTCTGATGTTGAGATCTATAATCCATTTTGATCTTACTTTTGTGCATGGCGTTAGAAGGAGGTCTAAGTTCATTTTTTTACACATAGCTGCCCAATTTTCCCCGCACCATTTGTTGAAGAGGCTTTCTTTGCTCTACTTAATATTTTTTGCTCCTTTATCGAAGATTAAGTGGTTGTATATTTGAGAGTGTGTTTCAGGATATTCAGTTCTATTCCATAGGTCTACAGGTCTGTCTCTATACCAATACCACACTGTCTTAATTACAACTGCTCTGTAGTAGAGCTTGAGGTTGGGGAAAGTGATACCTCCCATCTTCTTTTCCCCAAGGATTGCTTTAGCTATTCGTGGGGGTTTATTATTCCATACAAATTTCAGGAGTGTTTGTTCAATTTCTTTGAAGAACATCATAAATATCTTTATAGGGACCACATTGAATCTGTATAAAGCTCTAGAGAGTATTACCATTTTGATAATGTTAATCCTTCCAATCCATGAGCAGGGAATGTGTCTCCATTTCCTCAGGTCTTCTTTTATTTCCTGAAGTAATGTTTTGTAGTTTTCTTTGTAGAGATCCTTTACATTCTTTGTCAAATTGATTCCTAGGTATTTGATTTTCTGTGGCACAATTGTGAATGGGATAGTTTCTTTACTGTCTCTTTCTTCTCTCTCACTGTTTGCATATAGGAAGGCCATTGACTTTTGGGTATTGATTTTGTACCCTGTCACTCTGCTATAGGAATGTATTATTTCTAGGAGCCTCTTGGTAGAGAGTTTCAGGTTTACCAGGTGTAATATCATGTCACCTGCAAATAGTGAGGACTTGGCTTCTTCCCTTCCTATCTGGATGCCCTTAATGTCTTTTTCTTCCCTGATTGCTCTGGCAAGTACTTCCAATACTATATTGAATAGAAATGGTGAGAGGGGCAGCCTTGTCTTGTTTCTGATCTTAAGGGGAAGGCTTTCAATTTTTCCCCATTGAGAATGATGCTTGCTGTGGGCTTGTAGTAGATGGCCTGGATTATCTTGAGGAAGGTTCCTTCAATCCCCATTTTACGGAGAACTTTTATCATGAATGGGTGTTGAATCTTGTCAAATGCCTTCTCTGCATCTATTGATATGATCATATGGTTTTTCTTTTTCTTTTTGTTGATATGATGTATTATGTTGATTGACTTGTGGATGTTGAACCATCCTTGCATTCTATTTGATAGTATTTTGTTGAAGATCTTAGCATCTGTGTTCATCAGGGAAATTTGTCTGTAGTTTTCCTTTTTTGTGACACTCTGTGTGCTTTAGGTATCAAGATGATATGTGCCTCGTAAAAGCTATTTGGGAGTGTTTCTGTTTCTTCAATTTGCCAGAAGAGCTTAAAAAGAATTGGGAGTAGATCCTCTTTAAAGGTTTTGTAGAATTCACTGGTGAATCCATCTGGACCTGGGCTTTTGTGTTTGGGGAGACTTTTGATTACCGTTTCTATCTCCTCGATGGAGATAGGTTTGTTGAGGTATTCCAAATCTTCTTGTTGCACACTTGGGAGGCTATAGGAATTCAGGAATTTGTCCATTTCTTCTAGGTTTTCTTGTTTTGTGGCATACAGGCTCTCATAGTAATCTCTTATGATCTTATGAATTTCTGTGGTTTCTGTTGTGATGTCCCGTTTTCATTTCTGATTCTATTTATTTGGGTTCTCTCTTTTACTTTTTTTACAAGTATTGCAAGTGGTTTGTCAATCTTGTTTATTTTTTCAAAGAACCAGCTTTTGGTTTTGTTGATCTTCTGGACTGTTTTTGACATTCCATCTCATTGATTTCGGCTCTAAGTTTTATTATTTCTTTCTTTCTGCTTGGGTTGGGCTCCTTTTGTTGATCACTCTCTAGATCTTAAGTTGTGAGGTCAGACTGTGATGGCCTTTTCTTCTTTTCTGATGAATGCTTGAAGAGCTATGAACTTGCCTCTTAACACTGCTTTTGCTGTATCCCACTGTCACTGTATCACTGTCTTCCCGTTTATCATCGATTTGCTCGAGCGGGCTCCAGTAACATCTCCATATGTCCTGTCTCATGCTAGTAGAGCCCAAGGCATCTGCTTGCTCCAGGAACATAAAGAGCCTCAATCCATTCCGGAATGAGGTCTATAATTGTTACTGGTATTTGGCATATATATCAAATACAACACGGGTAGCTTGCCAGGCTCTGCCGTGCAGGTAGTATACTCTTGTAGGCATCTCTAAGTCCAGCATTTATTGATGAACCGCACTGCCGCTTGTAGCCTCGCGAGCCGGGCGTTGATAGGCTGGTCTGCTGGGTGGAGGTCTGACGAGAGAAGTCCGGATGTGGAAAATGGAGGCCCTGATGGAGTGGGGGGGTCGCCTGGCTTGTTGCGAGGCTCTGCTGGGGTGGTGGGCCAGGGCTAGAACCCACCATCCCTCCTGGGCGCCTCGTGAGCAGCTGGTCACAGGGAGAGCCAGTAGCAGCTCTGCCCCCATGTCTGCGAGTCCGAACTTAGACCATACAAAAGAGCTTAAGTCTCCCACCAAAGAGAGAGGATCTCACCCGAGCTGAGTCCTACCCAGAAGATGGAGCAAAAGGCCAAAGAGCAAAAATCCAAAAGCCAAAAGCCACAAGGCTGAGGGAGCCAAAAGCCGAAAGCTAAAAGGCCCAAAAGGCAAAAGTGAAGCCACAAGTTCTGGTAATTTGTGTCTTCAGTCTCATTTATTTCCAGTCTCATTTATTTCATTTATTTAAGACAACTTTAAGACAAAATTAGTGACAAATAAGTTTTCTGCATCACCTTTCATACTAAAGCCCTTCTTAACAGTTCTGATGACAAAACTCTCGATGATGGATTCATCTTCAGTCTGACTTTTCTGTGTTGTTTTTTTGATGTATGTGACTTTCAGGAAAATATTTCTAAACAGGAGCATGATTTTCCTGCTCCATGTGCCATAACTCTTTCATATGTCTAAAAAATATCTTGTTCCTCTAACAATGCACCTACTTTAATTCTTAGCTTTGACTTGAGATTTAAGGACTTAAAGATCTGAGTTTAAATACTAAATCTATCTTTCGATAATGCCTGGGTAAGTTGCTTAAACTTTTTCATCTTTGATATCTTAGATTAAAGAATGGTTATATTATTGGTGTCTGATCTATGCAAACAGCTTAATAAAAACTTTCTGCTGTTTATTCGCTTGTTTAGGGCCACTCCCACATATTCCTGGCTCCTCATGCTACTATTTTTCTTATGACTAATAAAGGTATTATAGCCATAAGTTAGCTTTCACTGCTTATTCACTCTCTTCACTAAGCCTATATTCCCATCATCCATTGCTTCAGCACAAGATCATTTTTCTGGCTGATGTTGTTGATACTATTTCTTCTCTGAGTCTTCAACAATGTCTATGATTCAGGCAAAAGCACACGTATGTTCTTGATATAGCTTTTTCTTTTAACATGCTGGGTTCCAAGGCTAAAATGCTACTTGGTAGGAATATCAGCGAGTCTCTATTTATTCACTGCTTTGTGTCTCGAGGATCCGTAGTGACTTGATTTCTAGACTAAATAAGGAACTATCAGTTAGTCTCCACAGGATCCTAGCAAATCTGCCCATTCACATTGTCCAAACTCAGTAATCATCGAGCTGGAAGGAGCCCAGGACAGCTTGTAATCTTGCCTATTTGCCCCAGTGATTCCCATATTTTCCACAGACTGGACTCATTTAGGCCTCTACCATTAATTGATCCTAGTTCTCATGTTTTTTTTGTAGATTATTTTCTCCTGGTGGAGTGTAATTCCTGGTTCTTTTCGTTTGTTTGTTTGTGGGCCACATCTGGTGGTGCTTAGAATTCATTTCTGGCTCTGCTCAGGGATCCCTCCTTGTGGTGCTCAGGGAACAATATGTGGTGTCTGGAAAGGAACCCAGTAGGCCCTACCCATTGTACCATCTTTGCAGTCCCAATTCCTGTTATTTAACTATGGTTTGTCCTTGTGTATTCCTCCCAATAAAGCAGACTTTGGAGAAAGCTGGGTGAGAGAGCTTTCACCGCAGAGAAATCTGACAAGCTTCAGCCAGTCGATTAAGACTAGTGCAAATAGTGAAAAGTCACGCAGCATGCATGCCAGGTATGAAGTTATAATGGTTCCTTACTCAGGGGTCTTGCTCCTCAAAACAAGTGAACTCAATCTGGAAAAATAACCATGCAATTCCCAATTGAGGGTCACTTTACAAAACACCTAACCAGTTCAAAATTTTCAGGGTTATTAAATAAGGGAATTTTGTCATATTTTTGGGGGGAAGGTAGGGGATGGAGGATTTAAACTTTTAGGCCACATCCAGAGGTGCTCAGAGACTGCTTTTGCCTGTGCAGTGCTGGAATCATTTGCAGTGCTGGGGACTGAATAATGCTCAGCTGCTTGCAAGGCAAATGCACTAGCTTCTCTACTATCTCTCTGGCTCCTAAAAATGAGGAAATTTTAAGCAACTTTCACAGCTGAGAAGAAACAACTAAATAGAAGAGAATGAATGGGTGAAATCATAAAGCTAGAAAGGAAGTTTAGAGGAAAACTAAGGAAATGTGAATAAATGAAGTTCAGCGCTTTAGTTCACTTATTGTGATGAATGAACTGTACGAATACAAGACGTTAATGATAGGAGAAAGTGGATTTGAGGTATCTGGAAACATTTAGTACCTTCTCAATATTTTTTATAAACCAAAATCTATTTTAAAATAAAATGCGTATTTAAAAAATCATTCTGGGCTTTTCTCCAGGGTTTTTATTTTGGATGTGTGTTTGAGTGGGAAGGTTTTCAGTTCTGTGTATTATTAACATATTCTCTAGTTAATTTGATATAATCAATTCATAGATCCTCTCTGAAAAGCCTGTTATCTTTCTGAGAATCTTCTCTGACTGCTCTTTGGACATCTCTGTACCATCCTGGATACTGTGATCAGTGGATTTAGAGCTTGAGTATCCAGGTTAATTTTCCTTAGGGGATTTTAAAAAATGTTTAACTATCCTTTCTTTTATTTACTTATTTACTGGCATAAAGTCAACTTAAAATGGTGTAAATGCTTTTACACTTTTTTTCCTACTTTTCACTACACCCCTGCTAGTACTTGTTTCTGCTCTTTTTGATATAGGTCATTTTCATAGGAATGACATACCTTTGTAGCATTGATTTGAATTTCCCTCATAACAGTGAAGATGAGCATAAATAGTGAAGATGAAAATAAAATTTTACAAATTTTATTTTACTAAAGCACTGTGATTTACAGATATTCATAATTGAGTTTTACACAAAAAAATGTCGCAGCACCAACCCCACCAACAGCGTCAACTTCCCTTCACCAATGCTCCCACGTTCTCTCACATGTCCCCCCAACCCCCGTCCCCGCCCCTGCCCATTATCCTCCCCGCCCATGCCCATTATCCTCCCTGCCCCAGCCCAACACAAACACTCCAGCCTGCTCTCTTGACAGGTACCTTGCTAAGTTCTGTTATTAAGGTTTGAGTTTCTTCATTTCAATATTGTTGATTTTGTGGTTTGGATAATTAACTCTGTCATTCCTTAACAATACCTTTGTACCATAATCCCCTGACTTGACCCTAGTTGCTTCTCAAAGGTCACTCTTCCTTCTCCCCTCCACTCTTTTTTCTTTCTTCCCCCTATACTCTGGGGTCAAGGCTGATCTGGGCAGTCCCCCTTTAAAACATTGCATTTCCAAGATGAGCATTATTTATGTGCCTGTTGTCCATCTATGTACCTACTTTGGAAGAAGAGTCTATCTTTCTCCCCATTATTTTGCTGGAGTTGGTTTTAGTTGTTGAGTTTTGTACATTGTTCAGAATTCTTACGGTGGCATTTTGCACACTATTATTAAGTGTGACTAGATAGGGGAGAAGAAGTATAAAAAATGTAAGTGATGTTAAGAAGGAAAATGACAGTATCTTCTCAGGGATTTAACTTAGATGACAAAACTTCGGGTTGTCAAGATAAAACCTATTTACCAAATAATCTCTAGTGATAAAGAGAATATTAAAAAATTGTTCCGCCTCCCAACAAAAACTGAAAATTGGTCTTCAGTAGGAAGCTTATAATGACAGGCTTAGGGCAGTGGGGATGAGGCAACACTGGGACAGAGGTGGAGGGAGGACGACACTGTGGAGGTGTGGTAAGATGTGTTTTATGTGTGAAACCTTACGAATAAGATGACACTCCGTGGAAGTGTGGTAAGATATGTTTTATGTATGAAACCCTACCAATAGCAGTTTCTAAACCATAGTGGCTAAAACTAAGTTTAGAATAAATTGTTTTGACTTCAAAATATAACAAGATGCTATTCTACAATCCGGCATGCATTTTGTTCTTACACACACACACACACACACACACACACACACACACACACACACACAGTAGTCCTTGCAGGTGCCTTGTTGGTCCACACATGCATGATATATTTCTGTTTTCCTAAGTAACCTTTATGGTATTATAAAAAGATGGGGCTAGAGCAACAGTACAGTGGGGAGGGTGTTTGCCTTGAATGACGCCAACCTGGATTCAATCCACAGTATCCCAATAGTCCCCTGAGTACCTCCAGGATCAATTCCTGAGTGTAGAGCCAGGAGTAACCCATGAACATAGAGCAAAAGAGAGAAAGAAAGAAAGAAAGAAAGAAAGAAAGAAAGAAAGAAGAAAGAAAGAAAGAAAGAAAGAAAGAAAGAAAGAAAGAAAGAAAGAAAGAAAGAAAGAAAGAAAGAAAGAAAGAAAGAAAGAAAGAAAGAAAGAAAGAAAGAAGAAAGAAAGAAAGAAAGAAGAAAGAAAAGAAAGAAAGAAAAAATATATCTTTTACATTTTTCTTATCCCTTACCTTGAGTAAGACTTGAATACTTGATGTTAAGTATCTGTGACATATTAGCTATTATATCTAATTGCATGATCATTGGTGGAAACATTTTTTAACAGAGAAATTTATAAATTTCTGAACATTAATCAGAAAATGCATCTGTGTTTATGATGGAATGAGCATATATGTTAAGAAGAATAAACTCATAAAAATGCCTATATCCAAATATCAAGTTGCTGCATTATTTCCTGGGCCCCTTCCTTAGAATTTTTATATGAAGAATAGGTTTAATAACCCTACCTCATCAAAAGGGAATAATGAGATGTAAAGATTCTATATAATAGGTGGTCAAACATCGCCAAGCCTCTAAATGTGAATATGAATGTGTCATTCTATATGCCAATGAAGAATACTAGATTTTATTACGTTAAAGATATTAAATTGGGAAGATAATCCTGGATTATCCAGCAGAATCATAAGACTCCTTCTCTGCGATAGGATCAGTCAGAAGGAGGGGTTTGAGACACTGCTGCGAAGACATAACAAGTCAAGAAACACAGGTAACCTCTAAAAACTAGAAACAGCAAGGAAACATTTTCAAAATTTTTCAGAAGAAAGACGGTCAGCCACTCTATTATTAGTCCACTGTTGGAGGACAGGTTTAGCTATTCTGGGAGTTTTGTTGTTTCGCCCACTCCCAGCTTAATCTACTTAAGTCAAGGTTCATTCTAATGAGACTTCTCTTCTATGTAAACACTGCTAGAGGGTGTGGCAGTTACAGAAGTCACCTTGATTGAATAACTTCTGACTTATACATCTACTAAGACTTCTATGTTTTCTAGATTGGGCACAGCTCCTCTTTATACCTACTGCACCCAACGTGGGACAGTTAGAATTTACCAGGAGACTACCACCCTGGCTACGCTGAGACTATAGGAAGACTATAGGAAGGATCATACTAGTTTGCTCTAAGCAAGCGAGAGTGACCCTTTCAGTACACGAGAACAAGATACTCAGAATCACCCTGGTGCAGATAATAAGAAGGACCTTGTGGGTACTATCTAGATTACATGAAGCTCATGAAGTTAAGATGTATTACTTTATATCAGCCCCTCTCTCTCCAGTGTTTTACATAAGAGATAATTTCCTTAGTCCTTGGCATAACCTTTGTTTATATCTGCAATAAGGTGTGGCACTACATTCTGTTTAGAGTTCTTTGTTGACATGCCCTCCCGATTGGATTACTTTTTGGTGTATATAAGGGGCTGACTTGAGGCCGCTTCACCTTTTTACTTTTACCTTTTCGGCCTCGGCTTTTGGCTTTTGACTTTTGGCTTTTGGCCTTTTGCTCCTTCTGGGTATTACTCAGCTAGGGTGAGATCCTCTCTCTCTTTGGTGGGAGACTTAGGCTCTTTTGTATGGTCTAAGTTCGACCAGAGCTAAAGTTTGTTCATTATATTGGAGTGCTGTGGAAGAGCTTTTGTTCTATTAAAAGCCATTTTTGGAACTGCACTGGACTCATGAGTTTTCATCTGTTCTCCCGGCGCTCCTCGGAGGTAGAAGACAACCTCTGTCCTGACACTGTCAGGGACCATGGCGGCGCTCCCCCGACAGTCCACTAATAGTATTATCACCTGTATCACCTGTCTTCCCATTGTTCATCAATTTGCTTGAGCGGGCACCAGTAATGACTCCATTCATTGGGAATGAGGTCCATTATTGTTACTATTTTTGGCATATTGAATACACCATGGGTAGCTTGCCAGGCTCTGCCGTGGCACTGGTTTCATCCCTGGGGGCCCCGCTTTTTCTATGTCAGACCATCAACCATCCAGGGCCCACAGGGCAGAGCTCTGAGGGGTGTAGACAAGCCAATAGTATTATAATAGTCCACTTATACAATTAGTCAACTACTATTAGACTGATCGAACCTATTCATACTTCTGAATTCAAACAAATATTATGAAAGTTTTTGCTTAAAACCAAAGTATATTAAATTTAGGAAAGCAGCAGTGTTAACACAATGTGTCATTGTGAGAATTTACCTAGGTAAGAGTTTATCTCTGTACTTTCATGGTCTGAAAAAAGTGTCTTGCTCACCTTTAGTTCTAACACTTGGTAATAATAACAGCTGAAAACCACATATTGCTCTCCAGAGGCTTGGTGATGTTTGACCACCTATTATATAAAATCTTCACATCTCATTCCCTTGTGATGACATAGGGTTATTAAACCTATTCTTCATATAAAAATGCTAAGGAAGGGGCCCAGGGAAATAATGCAGCAACTTGGAGCATCTGACTTGCAATCATAGGTCAAAAGTTCAATCCCTGATGCTGCCACATGTACACAGATAATTCTGGAAGCTCTGATGTTTGAGCCTAACAGACGGCTATCTTTATTTTGCTATCTTTATTCTTTGGTCCTGTGATTTCCAATGGTACCACAAGCAGGTATGCATGAGCACCACAGCTAATATAGGTGTCAATTCCCAAGATCACAAAGTTAAAATAGATGTACATGCACCAAGTGGAATCCGTGGTGAACACTGCAATCAGAATGCATAGAGCTCCTAAAATGAACAGCTGACAAGCATATGTGTGCAAACACCACAATTAAAAAGTGTAACCCTTAGCTAGCACTTCAGTCAAATATGTGAGCACTAGAGCCTATTGTTTAATCCTTGGTGAGCACCACAGATGGCATATGTGAAATTCTCATTGATGAAAACAAGAGAGGCAGAGAAAGGGAAGGAAGGTGGGATGGAAGGTTTTAAAATGAAGACGAATTCTACAGCAGAGAGAAGACACAGAACAAGTATGTGGTTGATCTAGAACTTGAACTCTGACTCAACATAGCTATTGCTTCAAAACTTTTTTGCCTTCAAATAAAGACAAGGTCTGAGGGTTGATTGTTTCTACAAACCTTCCTTAGGTTGACACTATCTTCCCTCACATTCTAATGTAACTTTAAATGGAAGATTCCTTTGAGTTCCTCAGAGTTTGAAATAAATTAGAACACTATATAAATAAACACCTCCTACCTGATATTAACATACGCTTGAAATACCAGTCCTTACACCCCCATAGGAGCTGTCAAATTACATTTGCCATAAAGAATCCCAGTTATGCCCAGATGATGGAAAGAATAAGACATGGAAAATCCTTGAATATGTTAGAGAACAAAAGCTATGTGATGTAGCTTTTTGTGATGGGCTTTGGGATTTTAGGAGAATCTGAAACTTTTGGTTATCCAGAACTGAGAGAATTAAAAAAATGGCAGATGGCATGGATATTTTGTTCTCACTATGTCTTCTCAAAGAAATGTGTTACAACTAAATAACATATATAATAGCATTAATATTTCAGAGGAAGCAATTCTACAGTCCAAGCTTTCAATAGCAGCCCAAAATCATTTTTTTCTTTCTAGATATCAAAACACATCTTACCACACCTCCACAGAGTCATCTTTTGGTAGGGTTTTATACATAAAATACATCTTACCACATCTTCACAGAGTCATCTTATTAGTAGGGTTTCATACATAAATGTTTTCCAGTGTTTATATGGCTTAATTTTCAACTACATGGCTCTGGGAAGGAGAAAAATTAATAACAAATTATTGAGCAATTTTTGATCATTCATTTATCACTCAGTTCTCAACTGTACCCCAAAAGGATTATAATTATCCAAGATGCCAAGGAACTGATGATAAATTATCACTAGATAATTGTATCACAATGGCATGCGATGCCTGTAGAATAACGCATCTAGAGAAGGTTCTTTAATTTGTGCTTACTTATTTTACAATTTTGGCGAATACAATCAAGCTATCAGTCAAGACTACTTTTCTAATTGCTCCATAATTTTTTGGATGAATTTTAATTCATTTATGTTTTAGCTTTGTGTCACATACACTGATGCTCAGTAGTTACTCCTACTTCTACCTGCAGCAATTACTCCAGGAAGAGCTTATGAGATCATATGGGATGACTGGGATCAAATCCCATTGGCTGCATGCAAGGCAAATGCCCTACCCCTTTATTATTGCTCCGACCTCCATAATTCCTTGGGTAGAAAATTGAGAGCTCCATAAGATTTCTACTCACTCAATTGGAGACTCCTTGTACTTTCAGACTCACTCCAGAGTTTCTTTCTTTCACTGGAAAGATTTTAATGGGTATGGAAACCAGCCATAAGGCTATTTAACTATTGGTCAGATGTTTATTTTCAATTACTTGTCTCCCATGAGAAAAAGAGGAAGGAAGAAAGCTGGTAAGAAACCTAACTCTTGAGTTATCTTGTATGTCTTGAGTGGATATACTCTACTACAAATGAATAAAAGTATAAAAATAGAAGTAAGGAGCTGGAATGATAGTATAGTAGGTAGGGCATTTGCCTTACATGTGGCCAACCTGGGTTTGATCCCTAGTATTCAGTATGGTCCTCTGAGCCCCAGGAGTAATTCCTGAGTGCAGAACCAGGAGTAACCCCTGAGCATTGCTGGGTGTGACACAAATAGCAAAAAAGTAAAATAAAATAAAATAAATAAGTAAATGTAAATAGCAGCACTCCTCTGTGTTTAAAGGAACACTTTATGAAATTTCCAAGGACTAGAAATCACTTTTTAAAAAAATCAGAACTGGGAGAGGTGGAATTCTCCCTTTACTTAAATTGTTCTCCAAATCAGTAAAATTGAAATATTTTCTCCACATAATCCCCCATAATAGAAAACTACCAACTTAATTTCAAATGATGAAAGTAATGATAAAGTAATCTCAAATGACAAACAACTTTGTACTGTTCTGTGTTGCTTTGTGTTGTTCTCTGTTGTTTCCGTAGTTGAACACTAAGGTGGTTGTGTCATATGGTTGGTACAAACTAATTACTGTTGAAAACCCCACAAAAATATAGATAAGTATGTTAACATTTATTCTTAAGATGTGTATAATTTTCTAATTATCAACAAAGCAGTTCCTTATTGTGCGTGCATGTATGTGTGTGTGTGTGTGTGTGTGTGTGTGTGTGTGTGTGTGTGTGCGGCGCACACATGAATATGTCCATCACAAACAGATAAAACACACTGAGTGAGGAGCTGACCACATCTCATCTGTAAAATTGAGACATTTATTCTGGGATTTTCTTTTACACCAGCTGTTTAGAAATACTGGGGATATGCATCAAGTGCTTCTGTCATGAAGTCAGTTGGCGCTTTGACTTGGAGGAGGGGAGCAGACAAATGTCAAACCGTGCCAGCTCTCCACTGATGCTGGGAATGAGAGCTCAACTTCAGGTCACTCACTACCTATTTCATAGACAGGTCTTCCCTCAGCTTATGTGAAAAGCTGCTGTGGAGACTCTGGCTAAAACCCTAATCATGAAAGTTGAACTGCTCAGTGACAAAGGAGTTGCTTGCAAAAGGACAACTTACCAAAGGCTCACAGTGGTTATGTAATGCTGACTTTCTCTGCATGCTGTAGGCCTGGCAATTCCACTTCTGATTTCTATGAGCGCTATTAATGGGCTCCATTTTTAAGCATAGCTGGACATAAAATTGTCATTCCCACTCTCTATGTGTTCATGTTGGTAAAGTATCTTTCTTCATGGAAAGGCACTTTGGGAGGAGAGTTTTCAAGAGTCTTCTCTCACACACTTAGGCAATGATAACACACTGCAGCTTCTGAGGAGTCTGTAGACAGTGCTTGGATATGCCATTGCCCTAGCTTGGAATCTCTGGGCGTTTCAGCAGTTGTTCTCAAGCCTTGGAGTGTTTATCTCCCACAGGCAGCTCAGCTGTTCCATGAGAGGAGCAGTGGAATGCGGTGGAAGAGACCCAGGCCTCTGGCCACCCAGATGAGAGAGTTTTGTGCCGAGGTCCCTATATGGTCGTGTTAGACTGAAGACAGGCTCAAGTCTATCTTTGTTCCTTGTTTGGGAAGCGAGTGGGAGGGGAGCAGGCCAAGGGACTATATAACCCTTCAGTGTTCAGCTTCTCTGAACACCACCCATAGAGGAGAAGCCCAGCTGAGCACTGTAAGGTAAGGGTTATGGCCCGGGAATGTCCAGAGGTTCTGCTATAGGACCAGAATAAGCAGATGGAGTCTGTTGGAATTTGGCTGGCCTCTTGCACTCTGAATTTTTTGGATGAAAGCTTTACTACTAACATGATTGTAGTGTTCTGCTCTAACGTTAGTGCTAAGATTACTAGGCAGCGTGGTGTGGGGGAGGAAGGAGATGGAATGGAATCTGTGCATGCGGCACCTGTGAAATGCACTAAACGAAACCAAGTCTGGATGTAGCAGTGGTTCAGGGCAGTGGTTTGATTGTTTCTGGTACTTTACATTTATTTGTGTTTAGGTTTTGGAAACTCCATTATGTCTTTGTTATACAGATCTAGTGGAATTTTTTTAATATACAGTAATTTGGCTGAAGGTAATGAGATTAAAAGTGGATTTTCAACTTGCACAGAGGCTGGTTGCCTAGTCTTGGTTTAAGACTCTGCTTCTGGGTTTGTTTGGCTTGAGAAGCAGCATCTTCTGTTGGAAAGAAGCCTCTGGTGCGTATCTGAGCTCACACCACAGGATGTGCCTGGCAGCTGTTGCTTAGTTGTTTGCAGCAAAGTGGAGCAGGAAAGGAACTAAACCTCTGCAAGTGAAGAGGGAGTGAACAGAGCTAGCGTCTGACAGCTGTTTGTGTCTCAGAGAGGGGTGTCTGGGTTGCCTTTCTCTGAGCCTGGTGAGGCAGGCAGGACTGTCTCCAGTTGGCCACTCTGGGCTGAATTTCACAGTAAATCAGGGCTTGGCAGCTTCAGCCCACATCAGAGTTTTCATGCTTAGATTTTCCTTCCATTCAGTGATTCATGACTAAATATGGTTTGCATTTCAAGACCAATGATCTGGGAACAGTGACGTTCTTCCCTCCCCTCCCTCCTACTAACTACTCTTTTTTTGGCACAAGATGTACTCTAGTCAGTTGGAGCAAACCCCTTGACCGGCAGTTCCAAAAAGCAGACCTTGCAGTATGTTTTACCTAATTAGGGAAATGCTTTGCTCCAAACTAAGCTACTCATTCAGGTTAGATAAGAGTTGGAAGCCACCGAGTCAGCCTCTTCCGGGGACTCAGACTTTTCTAATGACAGTCAGTGCTCAGTTTAAAACTGTCCAATTTCTTGCCAACAAAAAATTGTATTTAACTAATTTGAGCCTTTTTTTGGTATGCTTACAGATACTGAATTTCAACCTATTTTTTTCCTGAACTTTTCTTATGTGCTCTCTCCAACTGTCCCAAAAAGGCAGCAAAAGCCGCATGAAAGAAACTGTGCCTTCAGGGTGACTATACTGTGTCACGTTAAGTGATCAGCAGTGAAGCCCAAGACTTATAGTTTTATTTTGTGTTCGTCTTCTACTGGGAAAGTTTGATTAACACATTCACAGAGAGACTGAAAAATCCCTCACAAATTCTGTGACCTTCTACAACTTCTTCTATACTGTCTTTCTTATATTTTTTACCCTTTATTATAATTTAAAATTTTGGGGAAGGAAACCAAATCATACCATCATGCCAAAAATAATTTAATCCGGCAAGGGATAGAGAGTGACAAATAAACCAGGCAAATATAATAATAATAATAATAATAATAATAATAATAATAATAACAATAATGTAATGATGTTTTAAAATCCTAAATAAATCAATGAAAATAATAATAATAATACTCATTTTAATTAGTATTTGTTGAGAACTCATAATGTGTTTATTATAAATGTAAGAAATTGAATCCCCATAAGATCTCTACGTGGAAGGTACTGATAGTATTGCTGCTTTGTAATAATTTGTAAGAATTTAGTGAAATAATTTACTATGTGATACAGCTTTTTAAATTATTATTATTATTATTATTATTATTATTTTGCTTTTGGGGGTCACACCCAGCAGTGCTCAGGGATTACTCCTGGATCTGCACTCAGGAACTACTCCTGGCTGTGCTCGGGGGCCATATGAGATGCCGAGAATTGAACCCTGGTTGGCTGTGTGCAAGGCAAATTCCCTATCTGCTGTGCTATCACTCTGGCCCTGATACAGCTTTTAAGATGTGGCTCCGAGACTGAAATCCAGCCTCCTCACTCCAGACTCTTAACTTGTAGTCTCTGTGATCTTTGATCTCTGCTGCCATCAGCCTATTAGAGTTGAAACTTGTCCCAAATTATTCCAACCTCTTGAGCCATGTTTTTTTATTGGAAATAATACTTTGGATTAAAAATGTTATTTCAGGCCCAAGCAATAGCAGAGTGGGTAGGGCGTTTGCATTGCAGGTGGCTGATCTTGGTTTGAGCCCCAGCATCCTATATGGTCCCCTGAGCACCACCAGGAATAATTTCTGGGGCAGAGCCAGAAGTAACCCTTAGCATTGCTAGGAATGACCCAAAAAAAGTAAAATTAGAATGTTATTTCAATTGGACTTCACATGATTTGAAAAGACAAAAATGTACTGCTGTGGGTATTTTAGGCCTCTGGAAAGATGAAGCATTATTTTCATAGTTTAAACTGTTATGGTATTTTTCCTTTACTTGTGTTCCAAAATTTTCTTTGAAAGAGCTAGTTGCACATTACGCCTTGGTCTAGGTGTATAATAAGATGAGCACAGAAGAATCTCTATCATCATGGAAGTCTTATTTCTTAATGTTAGGTATCACATTTCAATTGAATTCTGCCTGGAAAACTGCAAGGATACCCAGATTGCATGGCAAGGGCTAGCCAAAGGGGCCTGTTCTAATCTGCCTCTAGCTCTGTGTGCCTATTTTTTCAACAGGGATCCCATCTGGCAGTGCTCAAGTGCTATCAGGATCATACCTGATAGTATTCCAGGTAGATCATGGGAGTGCTTGGGTTAGAATTCAGGGCCTTTACATTCTAGGCATGTGCTCTGCTGCGGTGCTGTACCCAGGCCTCTGGGTGTCCTTGGGCAGATAACTATTTTTTTGGTTTCCTCACTATAAAAAGTAAGGACATTAGATGAAAGTGCTCTCCATTTTACCAAACATATAAGTTATTGCTTTGTGTCATTGTAACTTTTTTTCTGTAGAATACAACTTAAGTGTGGAACCTTTACAGTCTAATTTTGTTATAAAAGAATAAAAGCATTTTGGGGCAGGGACTTAATTCAAAGAGTCTGAACACATGCTTTGCATGTGGGAAGCCTGTATTCAATTCCTAGCATCGCATGGTCCCTTGAGAACTGCCAAGAATGAACCCCAAACACCAGGCAGAAATAGTCTGACCACTGCTGGATATAGTTTTTTTTTTAAAAAAGAAATAATATATGCTCAATTTAGAAAGTTTAGAAAATTTTAAAGAATCCAGAATAAATATTTAAAACAACTACAAATCCCATCACTTCAAAATAACTCCATAGCTATCTTGGTAAATTAATACTTTTTGTAATGCATAAAGGTGTGGTTTTTTTTCAGTGCCAGGGATCAAAGTTAGAGGTTCACATGTGCCAATCATGTGTATAACGACCTAGCCATAACTGTGACCTTAAAAAAGACTTTTGTTTTTTGCATTTTTCTTTTTTGCTTGTTTTGGGAACACACCTTGAACAGCTCAGGGCTTACTCCTAGCTCTGCACTCAGGGATCACTCCTGGCAAGCTCGGGAGACCATATGGTGTGCCAGGGATTGAACCTGGGTCAACTCTGTGCAAAGCAAGTGCTCTACACACTGTTCTATCACTCTGACCCCCTAAAAAGATTTTTTAATGGATCATGAGATATTATTTTACCTAATCTATTATTCTTACTCAAGGGTGGAACTTTAACCTATCTTCCCAGTGGCAGCATTCTACTATAAGATATATAATCATCAGACTCCTTGCTACTTGGTGTCTTAGTGATAGCTCTTAATGGAAAGAGCTGAAGTTTCTAAACTTTAAACCTTTTTAAAACGTGTTGCTCATTTTAAGGTCTTTTTTAAAAAGAGTAAAATAGAAGTCTGAAAAACCCAAGATTTTTTTTTAGCACCTGAATTTTTGACCTACTGTACATCCCTCAAAGTATACCTTAAAAACATTTTTTTTTAAAGTTATATATATCTGAAAATGTGACTTTGGGTTGAAACAGAGGTAAAGTGTAAAGACTTTAACATGCAAAGTGCCTTGTTCTTGTGGATGATCTTGTCTCATAGTCTGAGTTACAACTTCATGCTGCAGACAGTCACCCACTCTCTTATTCAGTACATCTTTAAATGTGTTATAGGCACATGTGCTGTGCCAGTGATTGTGCCACAGGCTGTTTGTGTGAACATGAAGTCAGAGCTTTGATTTATGAAAAGCTTAGTTTAAAGCAGTGTTTCTAAACGTTTTTCTACCCTGGCCCCCTTCCAAATTTGTCTTTCCTGAGGTGCCCTGTGATTTTGGTTGGACACCTAGACTTGTGCCATGGCCTCCTAGTCCTGTGAATTATTTGGGGGCCTCTAAATATTTCTCAACTGGAGCATACAGCTCCCAGTTGAGAAATGCTAACCTAAAGTATTCTGAAATATTCAGTGTTCGAGAAGGGTCAGGGCAAGTTCTGAAAAAGCACAGAGGAAGTATCTGAACCCAGTCTGGGGGTGGGAATGTTCAAGTAAGACACAACACTGTATCACAGTCGGGGGTGATTTTCCCTTGTTCCTTGCAGGACTGCGAACCGCCGCACCATCCGAGATGTGTGAAGAAGAAGATAGCACTGCCCTTGTGTGTGACAATGGCTCTGGGCTCTGTAAGGCTGGCTTTGCTGGGGATGATGCTCCCAGGGCTGTTTTTCCCTCTATTGTTGGACGTCCCAGACATCAGGTGAGCAAATGTGAATGGGCACAGAAAAGAAACTGGTCTATGGAATAGGTCTTTACGTCTTTGAGACCTTAGAGTCTTCAGAGACTGTTGGGCTCTCTGCCCAAACACTGTGTAACATCATTAAAAATATTCCTGATGAGGGAATGGAGGGGTAGTACAGGGGGCGGGCATTTGCCTCAAATGTGACCGACGCGATTTAACCCCAGTCATCTCATATGATCCCCTGAGCACCGCCAGAGGTAACTCCTGAGTGCAGAGCCAGTAGTAATCCCTGAGCATTGCCAGGTGTGACCCAAAAAGACCAAAAAAAGTGATGAATAATGTCTAATTTTATATATATATGTAGGCAATATAACTGGTTATTTAATAATTAGCTATAAAATTTGACCCTTTTTCATAAGCCCTTCTACATAGAAGCATTGTCATTATCATCATTAAAAATACTTATGGGCCCTAGAGAGAGCTCAAAGGGTTGAGGTTATACTTGCATACAGGAGACCCAGGTTGGTCTCTGACAATGCATGCTCTCCTTAGAACAACTGGAGGTGACTCCCCCAACCATAGAATTTGCAGCAGTTCCCATACACCATTAGGTGTGGCTAACATCATCTTGCCCCCCACCATTGAAAAAAAATCTCTAGTTACTAAATACATGCCACAATTACTCCTTGAAAAAAATTAAAATAGAAGCTTGGATCACTTATTTTCATAGAGCTTGAGACTAGATTAACAGTAAGCATTCCTACCAAATGCAATTTACATAATACGTCCAGAAAATATATCTAAGTAACATATGGTAATTTGCATGATATTCTATATAAACAAAGTATTAGTGGCAGCCCCTTCAGAAAATTGAGAGTTTCATCTAAACATTTTTTCTTTACTTGATAAATACATTTTTTAATTGAGACTATCTAAATAATAGTTGTTGGCATGGCATATATTCAGAAGAACAAATAATAGAAGCCTCTCACAATGAGTAAGTTCTGTGCCTTTATTGCATGCAGCGGGGTTCTTCTGCACCGGTCACTAACTTATGGTTTGTTAGTAATTAAGAATAATTAGAAGTTTCAAAGCAGTCACTGTGGTACAATCTAAAATCTAATTAAAATTCTCTTTCACTTTTTTCTTTTCTTCTTTTTTTTTTTTCTTTTTGGGTCACACCCGGCAATGCTCAGGGGTTACTCCTGGCTCTGCACTCAGGAATTACTCCTGGCGGTGTTCAGGGGACCATATGGGATGCTGGGGATCGAACTCAGGCCGGCACAGGCTGGCCACGTGCAAGGCAAATGCCCTACTCACCGGGCTATCACTCCGCCCTCCTTTTACTTTTAAGTAAGCTAAGTAATAGCAATGTTTTAAAGTACACATGATTAGTTTAGGCAGATTATTTCATGTTGATTGGTATCAATTTATTCATTATAAATCAATCAGTGAACAGTAATCTATAGATATAATGCTTTTACTTAAAGTGAGCAGAACTATATAACATTCATCTACTCTATGGTAGATGACAACTTTAAGCATCCAGTTTAAAGGACATATGTTAGACAAAATTGCCATTTCACTAATATAGAAAATTTTATCTTAGTTCAACAATTATTGACTTCCAAATATGTGCCAAGGAGTTCTTCACACTGGTAAACAAGACAAATACCACCTCTGCCCCTGCTGAGCTCATTATGCAGCATAGAAGATAAAAACATGTGATTTGTGACATCAAGTCACCTCACCCACAGGGTCCTCTGCAGTTTGACAGTTTATTGACTCTCGTTTCTAATCAATGGTGGTGTGTTTCCTAACAACACAGTGATCATACAACGCAATAAATCATCAGTGATACCAAAAGGGTGATTTTTTTCTGTTGCAATGATTTAACTCTTTGTACTTGGCTTGATTGCAAATTCAGAGAAGCTGACTTGCAATGTGTTGACCTTTGTAGGGAGTAATGGTAGGAATGGGACAAAAGGACAGCTACGTAGGTGATGAAGCACAAAGCAAAAGAGGAATCCTGACCTTGAAGTACCCGATAGAGCACGGCATCATCACCAACTGGGACGACATGGAAAAGGTAGGGTGCGAACCCTTGCGGGCCCTGATTACAAGTGCCTTGCCATGGCCTGCGGGGCCGGGACTCACTCAAGTCACCCAACTGAACTTGTTCATGTTTGTTCTAGATGGTCACTACTCGGAAAGAGGATTTTTTTTTTCTAGTGGTTGAGTGGCATTTAATTTTTGATGATTTTAACTCTTCTTTTTTTTTCTTTTTCCCTATTTTAGGGTTTATATTACCAGTAGCTCCTGTGGAATCTAGGAAATGAGGAGACACATTTTACTCAGTAGTCACATTTTCCCAGCAGAAATTTTCATCACCAGGGGTCAGAGAGATGGTAGAGTGTAGGGCACTTGCCTCACACTCAGCTGACCTAAGTTTGTTTCCCAAAACTCTGTATGGTCCCTTGGGCCTTGTCAGAAGCCATCCCTGAACACAGAGCCAGGAGTCGGCCCTGACCACTGTTGAGTGTGACCTCAAAAAACAAAAATAAAAAAAAATAAGGACAGAAATTTTCATGAACAGAATGTGTGTGTGTGTGTGTGTGTGTGCCACAGACACCGCGGCCAGTCAGGATCTGGTGCTAAAGAATGGCAGCGAAATAGAATGTCATTCCTCTGAGGACCAATTTGCAGATGTCCCATCTCAGGTGCTGGCAACTCAAGTGCTTTTGATTATACATCTCTGGAGGAGGCTGGACACTTCTTTCCCTGGACAAAAAGGACTGAAAGTTTACACATAGCATTCAGCTCATGATTTGCATCTGCAAAGACAGATCTAAGAAAGCAAGTTGTGGAAAAAATCTTTTAAATGATGCTTCAAAGTAACTATAGTTTATGAGAAGACTGGAGGTCCATCAGAGGAATAGAATTTTCAGGAATTTCATTTCTTATCTAGAAGCCAAAAAATACAACACCCCTAAGTAAACAATAAAAACAGAACAAGATAGTTTATAGTCGATCTTGTTTTTATTTATTTACAAAGTTTTTGTTTTATTTTGGTTCAGTCTGGGTAAGACTAATATTCTTGATGTGAGGTAGCTAATTCTTCAACTTTTACAGAAATCTGATGAACTTAGCATATTTTATAATTATTAGTTGGTTTTGGTTATGCAGAGTTAAAGAACACACGTGGTCAGAGAAATAGTATAGGCCTACTTGCATGCAGCCTAATCGGGTTCAATCCCCAGTGCTCCATATGGTCCCCTGAGTACCAACAGCAGGAGCGATGTCTGAGCAGAGTCAGGAGTAAGCCCTGAACAGTGCTAGATGTAGGCCAAAGACAAAATAAATAAATACATAAGAAGCACATTCAACCATGAAGCAAACATGCTTATGTCCAAAGCATATTCTCACACATGCTCTCTAAGTAGGCTCTGGTTTTTGTTTCTGGAAACACCCAAAGGCTTAATGTCTGTCCCTCAATGGACAGTTCATAACAGTAGTTTTCAACCCTGGGTCCATTGACCAATTACAATTTGCAAAAGACTTACTGCTCCTAACTCACGGTACTCCTGAGTTATCTATCATAGATATTAATATACAAATGCTCCTTATTATAAATATTTTGTATTTCTCCCGTAGCCACTCACAAGCCATTTCTTCTCCACACTGGTCTGCAGATTTTAAAAGATTGAAAACTACTGAGGGAGAGGCTGTCCCCAGGCAGTAAGAGCAAAGACCAGATGACTTCCAGGAAGTCAGCAGAGCTGCACTCTCCTAACATACACTGCAGAACCATTTCCCTGAGGGTTAGCAATGACAACTAACAATGACAGCTTGTTGATAGAGGCATTCGTCTTTTTCCGTTGTTGTGTTAAACATTACTTATTAGAGGCGAATCGCCATCTTTCATCTTCGGTCCCTGGATCTATAAAACTGTGAACTGTGAACATTTGCAATGTTCGATTCTGTTTTCTGTGACCTTATTCTATTCTGGGAGGGGTGGATGTGCCATGCTGATGGTGCCGCCCTGTGTTTCTTCTCTAGATCTGGCACCACTCTTTCTACAATGAGCTTCGAGTCGCTCCTGAGGAACATCCAACCCTGCTCACCGAGGCACCCCTGAACCCCAAGGCCAACAGGGAGAAAATGACCCAGGTTAATATTCCCTCCTGATACAGCACTTTTGTGGGTTTGGGCTCCCTAGAAGTCCACTAATAGACTGGTAACTGTCCAGGAACTCAAGGTTTCTGAAGCACAGGAAGGATCCCTTTGGTGATTTCATATCTTTATTGTAGGATCTGCCCCTGTGACCTCCAATAACAGCAGGAAATTGAAAAGACTTCGTGGAAAAGGCACTATATATGTATAGGTTTAAAACTTCTAGGGAAAAGTCATTTCAAAATCTAGTAAGGTATTTTGAGTCAGACAGCTTTCGGTTTCAAAAGTGGTTCTGGGGGCTGGAGCGATAGTAGAGTGGGGATGGTGTTTGCCTTGCACATGGCCGACCCAGGTTCAATCTCTGGCATCTCATATAGTCCCCAGAGCACTGCCAGGAGAAATTCCTAAGTGCAGAGCCAAGAGTAACCTCTGAGCATCGTCGGGTGTGATCCCAAAAAGCAAAAATGTAATCAAAAGCTGTTCTGTCAGCTACGTGATGTTAAAGAATTTAAATTTCTTAGTTTTTATTTTTTTTGCTTATAACAGTTATTAATATGTGAATATTCTTATTATAAAATGGATTTTATTTATTCCTTAGCTGTTGGGAATGGCATTGGTATTATTACTTCTTGATGGATTAAAGTGAAGATTAATAAGACAGGACGTTAAATGTGTATCATAGTACCTGACACACTAAACAGTCAACAAATAATTACTATCATTATTGCTACTTGCACAAAGACCTGACAGTCTGAGTTCATCTATTCCACTGCCTGATGATGCTTCCAGCCGGGATAAATGATCACATGAAAACATCCAATGTCAGTTTCATGCTGGCTGTGGCTGAGCACTTGGCTAAATGTTTTATATGCTTCAAAGTATAAAAATTGAGAAGCAGACACTATTTGAAATCCTAACTACATCAATAAAGAAACCAGAAGTTCAGATATTTTAGGCGATTTTCCCAAAGTCACACAACCTAGAGTGCTAGAACCTTCATAGCTGTGATCTTTAGGTTTAAAGAATAATAAACAGAACTACTGCAGGGTCTTCTCTTTGGAAGATCTTTCAGTGCTCAACTGGTACACGAGTCTTTATTCTCTACATAATTTCCATATGTCTGGGACTTGCCCATGTGTGAGAAGTCTTGGACGTTCGAGTTGCTGTAAATTATATGAAGGCAAAAAGTAGTCAGGAATGAAGACTAGCAAACAATGTCAGACATTCTGCTGGATAGGCCAGGATAGTCTCAGTTGGGGAAATGGAGGTTCCCGGCAGCTCACAGTGCACACTCTCCTCACAGTGGGGAGGCCTCTGCAGTTCATCTTTCTCTTGGTTAGTGTGAGCAAGGTCACTGGCTGACAGCTCTTGCTTTCCAGGAATCAGGGCCCCTTGAAAGGCACTAATGCAGTAGCTATAGTCACAGAACTGGGGGCTCTTCCTACCAGTCTCAATTCTAATTTTTAAGGTCTCTTCCTTTATATGAAAGAAGTGAATCCCTGACTGTGGGCTTTTCTATTTCTTTTTGGCTTTGTTGTAGTTATGAAATCCTCAACTAATTTTTTCTAGAGGAGCCTGGGGCTCATAGGCCCAAACTTCTCCTTGCCTTGCAGTTGTGTGCTCTGGAATGAAACCCACACTAGCATGTATTAAGTAAATTCTTCCAAGTTACTGTCACACTAGCATCTATTAAGTAAATTCTTCTAGGTCACTATCACACCAGGTCCCAAGGGCAGAGTGAAAAGCTGGGCTCTTCTAATTGCTGGGGGGTGGTGTGGGGTCCCAAGTGATGTTCCTCCCATTTTGCCTCTGTAAACTGATTTCTGCTTCTCCAGTGACCAGGGCTGCCTGACTGTCCCTCACCTACATCTCCCCCAGGATCACACAGGCCCACCTGCGAAGTGTCACTTCCTAGAATACTCTTGATGAGATGGCAGCAATTCTAACTCCGCACTGTGCTTTGTTTTGCAGATCATGTTTGAGACTTTCAACGTCCCAGCCATGTACGTGGCCATCCAGGCAGTGCTGTCCCTCTATGCCTCTGGACGGACAACTGGTAGGTATGAGGGGAATGGGGCATAATTGAATGAAAACACCATCAGTTCTGTGGATTTCATGGTTATAATATGTGTACAATGGACTGGGGGTGAGTTAGAATCCACACGGATAATCTCAGGCCTGAAATGTCTTCATTTCTTGAACCTTGCATGGTAGAGAAAGTTCCAGTGGCTCTGCAGGTGGGATGTAGAGGCTCAATCCCAGCACCACGTGGCTCCCAAGCACTGCTGGGGAAAACTCTAAGCAATGTTCAGGGTTAGCCCCTGAACATTGTGGGGCTCCCAAACCAAAATGACACAACCACAAAATACCTTAGGTCTATATTTCCTGGCTCATCATTATCATCATCATGATCACCATCATCATCATCATCATCATCATCATCATCATATAATAATAATTCCTTAGGCCTGTATATATTCCCTATGTCTTCAAACACTTTTTATGAGGAGTGTCAAAAACCCCACACTGTGCTTCTGGAGGCTACTCCCAGCTCTGTGAATAGGGATTGCTCCCAGAGGTGCTCAGGGGACTATGGAGGTGCAAAGCATTGAACCCAGGACTTCTACATATATTGTATGTGCTCCAGACTCTTGAACTATGTTGCCAGCCCTCAAATGTCTTTTTCACAAATTCTTCTTTAGCAAGTGACCACACATACACTGCCTTTGTAACTTATCATACCCTCTTGTCCCCAAGGCATTGTGCTGGACTCTGGTGATGGTGTCACCCACAATGTGCCCATTTATGAGGGCTACGCCCCTGCCCCATGCCATCATGCGTTTGGACCTGGCAGGCCGAGACCTTACTGACTACCTCATGAAGATCCTGACCGAAGCGGGGCTATTCCTTCGTGACCACAGGTGAGGCCCATGGGGACAACAGGCAGGGCGTGTTCTTTTTTTTTTTTTTTTTTTTTTTGCTTTTTGGGTCACACCAGCAATGCTCAGGGGTTTCTCCTGGCTCTGCACTCAGGAATTACTCCTGGCGGTGCTCGGGGACCATATCGGATGCCGGGATCGAACCCGGCCAGCATGGGCTGGCCGCTGCAAGGCAAACGCCCTACCCACTGGGCTATCTCTCTGGCCCAGGGCATGTTCTTTATGGTAACTACCATAGTGATTCTTGAAGGTGGGGGAAAGACCCTCACTGATGGCAAGGACTGACTCTAGTGCCATAAACAAAGCATGACTTTCTCTTGTGAAAGTGTGAAATGGTTATTCTGTCTGCTTGGGAAGGACGGTAATAACCTTCTAGTATTTTGAGCTACTTCGAGTTATAATATTGGAATTTTTTTTCATCCCTTTCATTTCCAAATAGAACAGACAGGGCAGAGCCAAAGATAATATTATGTGGCAGTTGGCAGTCTCTGAACCAAGGCATTATAACCAAGACTCAGGTCCCAATCTTGCCACTCACCAGCTATGTGCCTAAGATACATTGTCAGCCTCACTAAGCTTTAGTCTCTTCATTCGGAGAATGGGGTAATCACAGACCTTCCCAACTCAACTGTTGAGGTCATGAATGTGGAATTGCCAGCACCAAGAGTGAACAGTGAATAATTGTTAGCTAACAACAACCCAACAGGAAGTGAGATGTATGTCTTCAGGCTTTAAATTGCTGCCACACAGGCCTCCATCCCCGAGAAACAGACAAAAGGAAAAGTTGCTAGATCTCGAGGAAGTCCTTAGCTCCTAGGGCCCTAACTGCCTGCCTCAGCCCCCCACTCGGTATTAGCTGAATGTTTAGTTTTCTGGTCATTCCTGAGGCTTCTTCCAGACTCCAAGTCTAAGTCCTAAGGATGTGAAAGTCACCTTTGGGAATAGGGTGTTAAATTAATTCTGTACTTCTTTGGCTTTCCACAGAAAATCCAAGACTCCTCCAAAGGGTTCCATTGGCCCAGAGGGAAACAGTCTGAAAACTTCCTGCTTGATTCTTCCAGTAATCCTCATAGTGTAGCCCTAGAGCTTCTGGATGGACCCTGAGCCAGGACCAGTGTGATTCTACATTTCTAGATTTCCTGATTTCTCAAAATCTCCTAAGCTAGAATCTACATGGATTTCTGGATCCACGTAGCTAGCTAGATCTCTGGATGGATCCCTATGGGAACAGTTTCAGCATAAGACTCTCTGAGAAACTGAAAAATCTAAGAAACAAACTGCTGTAAATACAAGTAGAATAGAACAACTAGTTAATCTTGCAAAAAAAAAAAAAAAAGAGAGAGAGAGAACAAATATCCAGGACTTTCTGTTCTGTGCCTTTCTCTATCTCTCTAATTTTATTCCCATCCAGCACTGATTCCCAGAACATATCCAGATCACACTAAAGGTGACTGTGTGTGAGGTGTCCAGCTAGTTTTCACTAGTGGATCTCTAACTTAATGACCATCATGGACTAAGATGCCAAATTCTGCATGTAGACACTTTTTGAAGGAATTTGTGTCACAGGAGTGAAGCAAGGCAGGTGGAGGTTTGACTGATGTGTGCATTTCATTAACAGCTGAGCGTGAGATTGTCCGGGACATCAAAGAGAAACTGTGCTATGTCGCTCTGGACTTTGAAAATGAGATGGCCACTGCTGCATCCTCCTCCTCCCTGGAGAAGAGCTATGAGCTGCCTGATGGGCAGGTCATCACCATAGGGAATGAGCGTTTCCGCTGCCCCGAGACCCTGTTCCAGCCATCCTTCATCGGTAGGTCAGAGTCCCTTCCCTGGTTTGGAAGATCACTGGGACATTCTCATATCCAGCAGATGGGGAGAACACTGGGACATTCTCATATCCAGCCAGCCCTTGGCCACCAGCACATGGGGCACAAGCAATGGAGGCCACAATACATAACACATTTCTAAACCAGAGACAGGTAGAGCATGTCTGTATAAAAAATTATCATGGGGGCCACTCTGGTCATTTGGGAGAGGGGTATGTTGTGTCAGGGATAGGAAATGTAGCTCTGCCACTTAAAATTCACCCCCCAATCCCCAAGAGTATTCCATTTTTTAAAAGGTTATAAGACCTAGGAAGTCAAAGAAAGGGGCGTTGTTTCTTTTGTGGAGGAGGGATGGTCACACTGGGCAGTGCTGAAAACTTACTCCTGACTCTGTGCTCCGAGATCCCTCCTGATGCCTTATCTTCTGTGCTATCGATCTACAGAGGAGTTTTCTTGTGAACCAAATCCTCTGTTATGTGTCAAATATGTTATGTAAAGTGAAAGAATCAGGTAATGTCTGTGCTCAGAACACACTGAGCAAAATGTGTGCGAAACACTGAGTTTACAAATAATTGCAGGAGAGAACCATGGGAGAGGCTGGTTTTATGTTAGCACCAAATCCTGAGACAGGTTAGAGTTTCCACAGAGGGCAGGCCCAGGAATGGGGGAGCATGGGCTTGAGTCTTGCTTCTACTTTCATGATCTTGGGGAAGTTACTTATAATCGCACCGATGTCCTAGGTTAGCTGTAAGAATTACACAAGCCATGTGCAGACACAAGCTCTTGGCTGACTGGAACAGGCATGCCATCCCTATTAGATAAGGTTAGAAATGAAGATTCTTATTGCTGCCATTATTATACGACAGCACTGCGAATAGGGAAGCATCAACTTTAGAGTCCTTTTCATAAGGCCCACAGTAGAAATGAACAGGTCAGGGGGGAAAGAAAATGACTCTTGATTCCAAACATATGGAACCCTTTGCTACATGATGTTTCTGCCTCATTTAGCTTTGAGCAAAGAGAACAAAACAACAGTCAAAGAGGAACTTGGAAGAGTTCCCTGCAATGAAGTCACATTGCTCAGCCCGAGATCTTCCACAGGGAGTCTGAAGGCTTTACCTTTATTTGAACTATGCCTAGTAGAAAGTGTATTAAAAATCAACAGTGTCCACTATCACCCCATCCTCTGGACAGGCTGCAGTAGGGCATTTTCACTGGACAACAGGTGGGGGGGGACACAGGCATGACAAGGACCTTTGGTTCTCTCAGACGCCAGTTCCCTACATGACTAAGTCTGCCCAGCATTAGTCCAGTCCAGTGTGAGATTTCCCCAGTTGGTCTCCCACATATCATCTGAATTTTACTCACCAGCCCAGGTCCAAGCCCCATGTCTCTTTCCTAGGGATGGAGTCAGCAGGCATCCATGAAACCACCTACAACAGCATCATGAAGTGTGACATTGACATCAGAAAGGACCTGTGCGCTAACAATGTCCTCTCCCGGGGCACCACCATGTACCCGGGCATTGCTGATCGCATGCAGAAGGAGATCACGGCCCTTGCCCCCAGCACCATGAAGATCAAGGTACGCAGGCAGGGCAGCCTTGTCATGGGATGTGAAGGACGGCAGCCACCACAACATGGTCATGTGTGCACCCGGGTATTAGGGCTAGGCAGTAGTTAAAACTGTAGTTAAACCACATAACTCAGTTCATAAGAGAAGCAGATCTATTGTCTACAAGAACTAACTCCGTACTTATCCTTATCAATCAACTGGAGAAAAGGTCAAAAGGGTGCTCCGTGAAACTAATCATTACCTAACCAGTGGACTTGGTCAGTACAATATTGTACAGCAATTTATGGCACAATCAAAACTCTTTGAAGATGGGTTGTTGTATTTAGGTAAACTATGCACTGCTGATTTCTGAGTTATTGTTTAAGGCAATCGGAGACTTGATAGGGAAAAATCTGGGACCCATTTTCAGCTTGCCCAAATAGCAGAGCAAACTCAGTAAGAAATGTTTCCTATTTCCATGTTTCCAAAATGCTTTGGAATCTATTGCCAGAAGGAGCCAAGGAAGACCAAAATTCTCACTGAATATCTCTAAATCCAGTCTGTTCACTCTTCTTTGGCGTTAAAAAAGCCAAGCTAATTCTGGTATCTATGAACGCAGTAACGTTGCCTTTTCTTTTTCTTCCCTCTCATCCTCATGGATAGATCATTGCCCCTCCGGAGCGCAAATACTCTGTGTGGATCGGCGGCTCCATCCTGGCCTCTTTGTCTACCTTCCAGCAGATGTGGATCAGCAAACAGGAATATGACGAAGCGGGACCTTCCATTGTGCACCGCAAATGCTTCTAAACACTTCCCTGCTCTCTGCCCCAGCACACAACTGTGAATGTTTTGTGGAACTATACCTTTCCTCCCTTTCCAAATCATTCCTAGCCGAAGCTGACTCTTTGCCTATATGTTTTTTTTTTTTTTTTGGTGGGGGGGGTGTCTTTTTTTTTTTTTTTAAATAAATCTGAACTGTTACCGGTAGCCTCTATCTAGCGTTGGTCTGGTCAGCACTCGATTGCGATTTACGTTGACCACACTCGTTTCTTCTTAGCTCCCTCTAGTGGTATCTCCCAGGACACGACATAACTAGGATGTGAATGTTTCCCTGCAGTCAAATTACAGGAACTAGGAAAATTACATGTAAAAGCTCTAACTGCAAAGTTTCTAGAAATAACCTAAGAGATAAACATATATATATATATGTTTAAATATAACCTAAGAGATACACACACAGATATATTCCTCACTGGTCGCACAACTTGTTGGGTACCTTGCTCTCTTAAAATCCCTGTGGTATATAGCCTAATAGGTGAAAATGAAACAAGTGTTAGTGTTTATGTGTACAGATCATAATACATATATACACACATACATACACATATATACACATACATATATATGCACACATACGTAAACCTTTAACACATGTGATATCATTTGTTAAATAATGACTTTTGAATATAATGAGAAAATACATTTTTTAAAAAGTAGGAAATATTTCTCCATAATCTACTACACATCTATTTCCCTTATTTTCCTGATCCATGTTAGTTTCTAAAAAAATTTCACAGATATATTCAAATCAAAAAAGATTTATGTATATAATCACTCATTCGTTCCTCAGAACTGTGGGGGAGGGGTGGAGAGGGACAAGTAATATTGCTTTTATGCTCATTTTAAAGACTATGAAGAGGAATTTATTCCCTTCCCACAACTGCATATTGGAGTTCTCAACCTCAGTGCTCTGACATTCACCTAGCTTAGATGCTAGATAACTTCTCTACCCTTAAAAGTCAGTTTCCTTTAAAAGGAGGGCCCAGGCTGTTTAGCATCCTTCTGGTGGCTGGTGTAGCTGGTTAAAATGTCTGAGTGAGTGAGCAGCCTCTAGATGCCTTGGAAATGAAGAGTCTGCTTGTAGAATTCCCTGCAGAGAGCATGGGGTTCAGATGTAATGCTTGCTTGGTTGAGAAAACCCAAGTATCCCTGGGTCTTCTCTGGCCCTGTATCTTGCTACTGATCTGGATTAGTGGACATGTGCTGGTTCCTGTAATGGCCAGATCCTGTAGTAAGCTCTTTTATATTAAGTTCCAACTTTATTCTACAACAGCTCTAGAATATGTTGTCTTTTAAAAAGATGGAGTATCTGAGTTATTAAGGAGTATACCCAAGACCACACATCTGGCAAAGGTTGAACTTGGTTCCAAACCCAACTCCTCAACAATTAGACCAGTGTTTCTTTTTACTCTTTCTTTTTCTTTCTTTCTTTATCCTCTTTGGGTCACACCCAGCAATGCTCAGGGGTTACTCCTGGTTCTGCACTCAGGAATTACACCTGGCATTGCTCAGGGGGACCATATGGGATGCCGGGAATCAAACCCGGGTCAGCTGCATGCAAGGCAAATACCCTACCCGTTGTGCTATCGCTCCAGACCTAGACCAGTGTTTTTTTTTTTTTTTTTCAGTTTTAAAAAGGCTTTACTTATCACAGGTTCAGGCATACAAATCAGCAAAAGGAAAAACCCGATGCTTAGGATTCCAGGCTAGAACCCCAGCCACGTGTAGGCCAAGATGGTGACCACCACGTGTAAAAGCTTCCAAGGGGAATGAACGCTCACAAGGAGAGAGATCCCACAAGGAAGAAGGAAGCGAGAGCGGGAACCGGCTAGTTTATATCCCTGTAACTCAGACCTTCCTCCCACTGTTATGGAAAGCAGGGAGGGTCCAATGCCCTTAGGTAATCCCTCCCCTGCACCTCACCTAGGGCCTTTACTGTGCTAATGTTTTGAGCCAAAATCTGCTTAGGAATGCTTTTGTAGTGTAGAGAAGGGGGTTTCTGAGATGGCATGTCTCTGTACCTTGACCAACACCAATGCCAGTTAAATATTTCTCCAAGCCTTCACAAGTCTCCTCTACTTCATTGTAGTTTTATATTTTAGTTGCCTTTGAGTATATTAGGGAGCCATGCTTGTTTGCTTGGAAGCAAACAGCATTTCTCTCTGGTCTAATTACTTAGGTGTCCCACGTGGCCAGGCTAATATGCTGGTAAGATCTAGCTAGTCCCACGATGATTGTGATAGCATGGGAGAATATTTATACCAGCTAGTACAGCATACATGGTCGGATAAACTGCCACATTTAGACTACCCCCTTATCTACGGAGTGATTTGCGGGAGGCAATCCAGAGCAGATGCAGCGGCCCCTTAGGAGTCCTGCAACAGACACTATAGAATTATTTTTTCTTGTGGGAAAGAAGAGTATTGGATCATACCCTGTGGTGCTCCGTAGTCATGCCCAACTTTCCTTGAGGCACTATATAGTGCTAAGATCAAGCCGGATCTGACTACATGCAAGGCAAATGCTGTAAGCCCTGTACTATGGCTCAAGAGCCTGTAGAATTTATTCATTTTGTTTTACTTGTGCTTTCCCAAAGATGATGTGGACCCCGGGGCTAAACTTGGGAGACCACGTGCTGGATCGGAACCAGAGGCCTGTGTATCAGGCAAGTGCTTCAGCCCTTTACGCTTATATCATCAACTCCTATAATTTATTATTTTTATTTTACTCTGGAAGGGTTGTTTCTTTTTTGTTTATTTTTTGGGTCCCATCTCTAGATGCTCAGGAATTACTCCTCGCCCTTGTGTTCAGGGATCAGTCCTGGTGGTGCTCAGGGGACCATCAGGGATGTCAGGGATTGAACCCAAGTTGACCACATGCAAGGCACTCTACCAGCTGTACTATCTCTCTGGCCTAAGGAAGTTTTATTCTTGATTAATCTTCATTTCCCTCACCAGTGTTTTCTTAAGGAAGAGGCGGCACAGACCAACCCCTTCTGTGGCATTTTTTATCATTGATTTAAAACAATAGATTTTGCATGATACTTATAAATGTGTGTAAATGTCACCTCTCACACCAAAAAAAAAAATTCCAGTGCCATCCCACTACCAAAGATCATTAATTGCCATTCTTCCTTTACTTTCCATCCTGGACTACCAATTTTCATTGACTTCTAAGAGGTAGTTTAAGGAAAACCTTAAATGTAAAGACTCTTGCAACTAGATTGCTTTCATAATTTAGGCAAAAGTCACCAACCAGGAATCAGGGAGAGAATTCAAAGGACTGGAGCACATACATTGTATAAGGGGAGGCCTGGATTCAATTCCAGCCGTGGCACCTGAGTTCGCCAGAAGAGATGGTCTAGTACCAGGCCTAGAGAAGCCTCTGAGCACCACTGGGTGGCCAAAACAAACAAGCATCATCAACCATTCCCATTTTCAGAGTGAAATGTGTGTTGTGTTGGTCTAGCGCACACCACCAGAGAAAGCTAGCTCTTTGGTAAGAACCAACATCTTGAAGAGTCTCAAAGAATCTGAACCAAGCATGGTCAGAAGCAAAAAAAATAAAAATAAATTTTAAAAAATCAGGAAAAGGAGAACAACTCATAGCACAACTACTCACAGAATGTACATTCATGAAAAGTTCCTTTCTTATGAGCATTGGCTGCAGTACCTAAGCACTCTTTCCCAGGTTTTAGATGAATCACTTCCTCTTAGTTCCTCCCCAAGGAAAGGTCCAATGAAGGGTTAGGCAGGTGGTAGAGTCTTGTTGATAAATCTTTCTTCAATCTGCAGAGATAAAGCCAGCAATGCAGTGCTCTGGCGCCTCCTGGATGCTCTTCCACTCCCTCACAACTGCCAATCAAACTCAAATACTCTTCCACAACTACCCATTTTCTCAGTACAGTTTTGTTATATGTAACATTCCGGGGGTTGCCTACGGGCTGTGGGTCTGGAGTGTCTCTCTTCTGGGGTTGCTGGCCTGGAGGTGGAGCAATGGGAGGAGGAGCCCAAATCCCAGCTCCAATTCTGGTCAGCAAGGCCCCTCTCCCGCACATGTGAGCAAACCCTTGGCGCTATGTTGGACTCAGCCCCGGAAGAGAGACACTCCAGACCCAATCACTCCAGACCCACAGCTGTGCCACTTGGGCCCATGTGAAAGCAATCCATGGAGCTCCGGAGGGCAGTGAAAGGCTCGGCCAGGGGCTGGCTGAGTCCAACATAGCTCCACGGGTTTGCTCACATGCGGGGAGGGGCCATGCTGGCCGGAATTGGAGCGGGTATTTGGGCTTCTCCCATTCCTCCACCTCCATGCCAGCAACCCTGGAAGAGACACTCCAGACCCACAGCTCTGTCGTCCTTCCTGGGATCTTTCACATTTATATGCTGCATACAGTTCTAGGCAGGTTCTAGTCGTGGCCCATCATCTCAGTGAGCCTAGCAAGAAGTCAGAGGAAACCCCATACCATGAGGTCTGTCATTCTCAACATCCAGACTCCACAGCTCCTCAGAGCTCCACCCAAGAGAAAAGCTGATCTTTCCCCGTTGAGTTTCATCAGTAAATGCTCAAGATGAGAACCTTCTACTGAGAGTATAACACCTACACGGCAGAGCCTGGCAAGCTACCTGTGCTTTATTTGATATGCCAAAATCCAGTAACACTTATAAACCTCATTCCCATGACCTGGAAGGAATGGTTTGAGGCTCTTGGTGTTCCTGGAGCAAGCAGATGCCCTTGGGCTACATTTGCTTGTGACAGGATGTATGGAGATGTTACTGATGCCAGCTTGAGCAAATTGATGAACGAGAAGACAAGTGATGTACGTGAAGTGATACAAGTGATATAACATTCCATCCCCCAAATAACACGAATTTTCAATAATACAAATTGACATTATTTAATGGGGCAGGCACCCCAAAATATCCCAGATAGGCTTTTCCCAGACAAGGTCTCAAAACTTTGTCTTCAAACCTTGGCTTCAATAAATAATTTTAAACTTTCAGCATCAACTCTGGTTTTCCTAAGACTGATTTTTTTAAGTCTTTTTATGGGGACTGGAGAGATAGTACAGTGGGGAAGGTGCTAGCCTTGAGGTTCACCTGGGTTCCATCCCCAGCACAACATATGGTCCCCAGCACTGTCAAGTGTGATCCCTATGCACAGAGCTAGGGGTAAGCCCTGAGTAATGCTGGGTGTGGCCCCAAAACAAAAACAAATGTCTTTGATGCCAGTATGATGAATCTCTAAGGGTCAACAAATATTTCTGTCAGCTGTCCCCAGGGAAGTATATTCTTGCCTCATGAAAGCCAAGATACTGGGGGAAAAACAAGTTTCTTAAGGGGGCAGAAAAGGTGATTCTTCACCTATTTGTTGTCTTCACAATAGATGATAAGTAAATTCTTGTTGCTGAGTTTCCTTTTCCTCTTAATCATGGCCAAGTACACAACAGTCCTCACATATCATCCTCATGGAAGGCATTCTCTTGGTAGGTAATTATGTAAGACATTCAAGGAGGAAAACTTCTGCTTTCACATTTGGATAATGGCAGCTGCTTTCGCAATAGAAACCTCAGTCTAAGGACAAACTCTTTTAATAACTCACAACCAATTTGGTTGACACATGGAATGAATTTGGAAGAAAAATACTAAACCAGTTTTAGACAGTGACCTTAAGTTCTATAATACACAGTCACTATTTCCACAAGAAAAATTCTACTAAAAATGTAACCTCTGTGGAGAAGATAGGAGTTTCTACATGACAACCAAGTGATTTCCATTCAATTTCTGAGAAAAAAATTAAAATAACAACTTCAGTGGATACTTACTGAGCATTGTATAAGTTTGTTGTGGCTGCTCTAACCAAATCCTAAAGGCTAGACAATCAAACTTGTTTTCCCCTCAGTTATGGAGGACAGAAGGTAGAGAAATCAGTTTTGACAGGTTTGGTTTCTTGAGGCATCTCTCCTTCACTATAATTTTGTGTCCTTGTATTTCCACATGTCCTTCACTCTCTGCACTCATCCATGTGCTAATCTCTTATGAGCATACAAGGCACATATGACTACAGCCTGCTCTGGTGGTCTCTTTTTAACCGGATTTCCTCTTTAATGGGGCTATCTACAAATAAGGCCACGTGCTCATGGCCAGAAAGCCTGTTCAAAGGGTAGAGCACATGCCTGCCTGTGTAAAGTTCTGGGTTCTCTCCCTGGCACCTCACTTCCTCACAAGCATCCTTGGGCCTTGGAGGCCCCTGATTACTGCTGGGTATAGAATCCATAACAATGCCATTATATTCTGAGATTCTGGGGATTAGGACCTCACATATGAATTTTTGTAGGGACCCATTTCAGTCCATAAAGATGCTGGACATTACAAAAACAGACTAGCATCAAAAATCTGAAGGAAAAGTTCTCTTGAAGGAAGCTTGGGCTCAAGGGGATGATTTGCTACAGAAACAACAGAAATGCAAGACTCTATGTAGGAGTAGACCAGGTAGTACAAAAAGGGGGCTCTGGAATTGACACATGTTTAAAAGGGAGAGAAGCACTGCCTGTTAGAACAAAAAATTTCCAAAGGAAATTTTCCAAGAGACTCGGTGGTCATACATCACCCACACAGATACATGTGCAGACACGTGAGCTCCACATTCCTCTAGAGTGCGTTACATTCCTGATAGTTCTTTTAGGCCTAGAATCTGCCAGCAAGGACATGCCACTGCTTCCTACAATTCGCTGGCTCTCTTGACCAGGTGCTCCTGAGAAGTCTGGTTAAAAAGATTTGTATTTGGCCATAAGCAAACCACGTCCCCTTCCAGAATAGCTTCTCAAACTTTCCCTCAGGTCTAAAAGTTTTTGCTTCTCAGTTGGTGGTGAAAGATGGGCACTGGTGGCGGGATGGTTGCTGCTACACTGTATGACCAAAACCCAAATATGAACTTTTTAATTGTATATCTTTGTAATTGTAAAAATAAAAAAATTAAAAAAAAATAAAGTTTTGCTTCTTTTTGCAAGGAAATGAAAATGTCAAGACTGTTCTGATCACTGCTGGGTATAGAACCCATAATAATATCATCATATTCTGAGAGTCTGGGGGGGATTAGGATCTCACATATGAATTTTTGAAGGGACCCATTTCAGTCCATAAAGATGCTGGACATTCTTCTTCAGGGAATATAACAGAACTTTTTTAGTGAAACATGGGCTGTCTTTTAATTTTCTATTCAGAAGGGCTATAACTGGCGTTGCATACTCAAAGCTGCTCTCTCTGGACCTCTAAGAAATACTTACCCCAGGGCCTCAGCCACCCAATCCTTAGGTGCTCCCTACTCTGGGATCCTGTTACACCAAGATCATGTATCTCTGAATAGGGATTTGACAACATGTAAACACTGACTGGACTATACAGTTACCACCATTCTGCCATGTTTTCTTCTCTTCTGTGTAAGTTGCCCACTTCTACCATAAGGAAAGACTGTAGAACAACTTCCTTCCTTCCTTCCTTCCTTCCTTCCTTCCTTCCTTCCTTCCTTCCTTCCTTCCTTCCTTCCTTCCTTCCTTCCTTCCCTCCCTCCCTCCCTCCCTCCCTCCCTCCCTCCCCTCCCTCCCTCCCCTCCCTCCCTCCCTCCTTCCTTCCTTCCTCTTTGTAGACTATATAGTATTCTGAATTCTTGAACAGGATGACATTGTATAGAAATAGGAAAAACATTAATGAAATATCTAAAGCTTTAAAAATGAGCACAGAGACTTCTATAAACAACAAACAAGTTGTCTGCAGCACAATTTATTATCTGGTCATAGTATTTGGTTGAGTACATTAATAGGTTTTGATTCAACACCATTATGACCTTCTTGAGACAAAAAAAATCCAAAATGAAAACTCCAAAATGTACAGGAGCAATAAATATCAAACTTTCTGATCTAAAACATATAAATATAAAATCTCAGTCATTTCTGGAAACATCTTAAGAAAACCCAACAGCCACATTTCCATGGATAGGTGTCCAGAGTCAAACTTGCTGATCTTTGTAGTACATCACCTCAGATCCAGCACAATTATTTTTATGTCTTTTACCAACACATGTTTGCATATCTAGTAAAAGAAAAGAAAAATATCATTTTAGGGAGGGAGTAATTCAAGCCTAATTGTGAAGTATTTCTAATTTTTAATATTTAAAATATTTACGACCAGAAATAATTTAATCATGTGCAGTAATTTTCAACAATAAATATTTTTACAGTTTTCCAAGTAATTTTAATTTAAAATAAATTCTAACTTTGCCTTGCATGAGGCCAACCAGACTTGATCCTGGGCATCCCATTTGGTCTCCTGAACACCACCAGGAGTAATTCCTGAGTGTAACGCCAGGAGTAACCCCCTGAGAATCACCAGTGTCACCCAAAAAAGACCCCCAAAAATAAATAAAATCTCTCTCATATTATAGCCAGAGAACCGCTACCCAAGCTGTTAGCACAGAAAGAAAGTCAAGTAATACTGCTTTTATAATTTAGACAAAACTAAACAAAACATATGGTTAAGGTTTTCATTAAACTGTTATAAAATAACCATTTTGGTCATATCAAGCAAAAATAATTCATTTGACATTTAAAAACAAATTAAAAACATTCATTCACTTTAAAAATGGTTTGCTTACTTGAACTCTGAAGAAAATTAAGTATTGGGCACAGATTTATAGAGAGGTAACTTGATTCATAATCGCCTCTGCAAGAGAAATATTGAGATTCCCTTGCAAGTAAAATAACAGCGAGAAGAAATCAGAAGGGGGCCGGAGCAATAGCACAGTGGGTAGGGCATTTGCCTTGCACACAGCTGACCCGGCTTTGATCCATGTCATCCCATATGGTCCCCCAGGCACCGCCAGGAGTAATTCCTGAGTGAAGAGCTAGGAGTAACCCCTGAGCATCACCGGTGTGACCCAAAAAAAGCAAAAGAAAGAAAGAAAGAAAGAAAGAAAGAAAGAAAGAAAGAAAGAAAGAAAGAAAGAAAGAAAGAAAGAAAGAAAGAAAGAAAGAAAGAAAGAAAGAAAGAAAGAAAGAAAGAAAGAAAGAAAGAAAGAAAGAAAGAAAGAAAGAAAGAAAGAAAGAAAGAAAAGAAAGAAAGAAAGAAAGAAAGAAAGAAAGAAAGAAAGAAAGAAATCAGAAGTATAAAAATTAATGAATTCTCTGAGCTAAGAAAATCACAGACTAAGTAGCCAAGTGTTTTATCTCACATTATACTTAATAAAGTAGAAGTTGGAAATAATCACCAAAATAAGACAGCATATCTACTCACACTGAACAGCCTAGGGTCCTTGGTATGTGGGTGAAAACCCTTCTTTTTACAAGCTGAAACCTCAAGCATGCCCGCATTGGTGAGTCTGAAGATTCCAGTGCTATATTTCAGGGCAAAAAATGTATAAAAATTAATTTTATCGATTGAACTTTCCAGTTGCTTTATTTGAGTCACACTAGCATACAGATTCCTCAAATGGAAGAGAGAACAAAATCATAAACTAGAAATTCCACGGTAATATTTTAAACCAGTCTTTCCATGGTCAGTCTAGGAGGAGCCAAAGCTATTTCCAAGCAACTATCTGACCATCAAGGGGAAGAGGCAGCAGAGATGTGTGCCCCTGGAGGGAAAGCCAAGCTGCTGGGGAGGAAGTTTTAGGTGAGCGTTTCCTCTAACTAAACGTCAGCACTGTTTATAGTGATAGCTGTGGTGCCAGGCAGTAGGCTAAGCCCTTTACGCAGACTGCTGTCTAGCTTCACCCTCACCTCAGGACATGATGGATAAGAATGAAGGATGAAGAGATGCTCGCTGTGGTCAAGTGTCTTGCCAGACATAATGCTAGAGGCTGGAGCAGGATGTAAGTTTATCTAATGCCTCTGCTCATGATCATTCCATAGTAATTCTCTCCCAAACTGAGAAAAGTTTGGAATTAATGAAGTTAAGGCTGGAAAATTTTCCACAACCAAAAAAGTTATAGTAGATTAAAGATTTGAAAGGCAAATGGGAATAACATCCAATTAGCCACGTTGGGGAACGATTTTGTCATTTGTTGTTTGTTTTTTTCTGTCTGGGGGCCACAGCCAGCCATGTTCAAGCGCTACTCCTGGTTCTGTGCATGTGGGGTCACTTCTGTGATGTTTGAGGGAACATATGAAGTGTTGGGGATCAAATGGGGACAGGTTATATGCAAGGTAAGAGCCTTCCCCCTGTACTATCTCTCTAGCTCTTCAGGGTCACACTAAGTAGAGAAAGTAAAGCAGTAATTCTACCACATATCATGGCAGAAAGCAAAAGACTGATAAAGTAGGGGGTTAAGGTGTTTGCCTTGCATGCATCAGACCTCAATAGATGCTCAGCACCCAACATATGGTCCCCTGAGCACCACCAGGGCTCTACTCCTGAGCACAGAGCCAGGTCACTCCTGAGTAACTGTGGGTTTGGCAAATCCTACTCATCCCACACTCCTCCCCCAAATAAAAAACTCCAGAGATTGCAGGATTACAGGTATAAGCAGCTGCTGACACCAATCTCTGTCCCACAAGAGTGCACATACTGAACACACTTAAACACAGATAGTCTCTAGAGACTTACTTGGGACCACTCAACAGTGACTGTTCTTCACAATTACACTTACTCGTTATGCTTTGGTGAGCAAACAATGGCAATGGCCTCTGGTAGCATAAGCTGATAGGAGCAGTGAGTATGAAGATCAACGCTGGACAGGAATGCAGTTTGGGTTGGATGTGTCTGTACAAAGAAGAGAGGGCTTTCTTATAAAGGGCCCTGAGTCTCAGTTCAGGACACAGTCACTCTAAAAGAAAACCTAGTTATTTGATTTCCCTTATTTGATTTCCCTTTCACCATCATTAAACCAACTTGGGCTTTAAACACTGTCAACGCCACCTTTTCTTCCTGCACCTTTTTTTTATTTTTTAAAAAGTATTTTATTATACCACTGTGAGATATACAATTACAAAGATATACAATTTAAAAGTTTATATTTGGGTTTTGGTCATACAGTGTTCCAGCACCCATCCCTCCACCAGTGCTCATTTCCCACCACCAACGTCCCTGGTTCCCTCCCCCTCCCCCAGCCCGCCTCCATGGCAGGTTATTTCTTTCTTTCTTTTTTTTTTTAAGTATTTTATTAAACCACCGTGAGATATACAAATAAAAAGATATACAATTAAAAAGTTCATGTTTGGGTTTTGGTCATACAGTGTTCCAGCACCCGTCCCTCCACCAGTGCCCATCTCCCACCACCAACGTCCCCAGTTCCCTCCCCCTCCCCCAGCCCGCCTCCATGGCAGGTTATTTCTTTCTTTCCCTTTCTCCCTCTTTCTCTTTTCCTTCCCTTCCAGACTATGGATTACAGAACATACATTAAAAGGTTGTCATGTGTATCCTTTTGCCTCTATTTAATGCTCAGTTCTAGGTTGGCATTAGTACCCTCGACAATTATTAGCACCCTGTTCCATTTTCTGTCTTACCTAACCTCTGACTCCCACACGTTTGTGATAATTTCCACCTTCGACAAGACCTCCTGATATATGTTTCACTTGACCTTGGATATTGGTATCATAATATGTACATATATATTTATGCCATGCAAATAAATGCAGTCATTCTGTATCTGTCTCTCTCCTTCTGGCTAATTTCGCTCCAACACAATCTTCTCCATGTCCATCCATTTATAGGCAAATTTTATAACTTCATTTTTCCTAACAGCTGCATAGTATTCCATTGTGTAGATGTACCAAAGCTTCTTTATCCAGTCATCGATTTTCGGGCACTCTGGTTGCTTCCAGATTCTGGCTATTGTGAATAATGCTGCTATGAACATAAAAGTAGGGATGGTGTTTCCGCTGCTTATTTTTGGTTTCCCAGAGTAGATTCCCAGGAGTGGTATGGCTGGGTCAAATGGGAGTTCAATTTCTAGTCTTTGGAGGAAAGTCCATATTGTTTTCCAGAAAGGCTGTACCAGCCGGCATTCCCACCAACAATGGATGAGTGTCCCCTTTTCCCCACATCCACGCCAGCACTTGTTGTTCTTGCTCTTTTGAATATGTGCCAGTCTCTGTGGTGTAAAGTGGTATCTCATTGTTGTTTTGATTTGCATCTCTCTGATGACCAGTGATGATGAGCATTTTTTCATATGTTTTTTGGCCATTCGAATTTCTTCCTTACTGAAGTTTCTGTTCATTTCTTCTCCCCCATTTTTTGATGGGGTTGTTTGTTTTCTTCTTGTAAAGTTCTACCAGTGCCTGATATATCCTGGATATTAACCCCTTATCAGATGGGTATTGGGTGAATATTCTTTCCCATTCTGTGAACTTCTTTTGTATCTTAGTCACTGTTTCTTTTGAGGCTCCTGCACCTTTTGGAATAATGAAAGCTTTGAGAGGAGATTCCTAGGAGTGGTATGTATTTTGTGCTCATAGGAAAAGACATAACTGAAAACTTATGTTAGAAGTTTTAAAGAGTCTCATTCAATCATCACAAATCAAGATACCAACTATCTTGATTTTACACACAAGGATTCTGATGCTTGAGGAGTTTTTTTCTTGTCCAGTCACAGCTGAAAAGGAGCACAACTGTGAATAGAAACTCAGAGGTACTTACATGCAAAGCTGTGGACACTAAACTTCTACAGACTCACTGCACATCGCTGTGTCCTTTTGTGCATCCTCAAGCCCTATACATTTCTTCAGGTTGACGAAAAGTGGATGAGTGGATGGGACTCATTTCACACAAGTGAATTAATACCCACAAGGTGAGAGCAAGGGGAGAGTAATTACATATTGGAAAATATAAAAACTCAAGCTTTGGCTACATACAAATTTGTGCTTTTGAAAGACAAACCAGAAGTTACATTGTGAATATGAAAAATATTCTATCATGATTTTAATATTCACAATGAACTCTAGTTCCCCTTGATAAAGGAATGTGATTATTTAATTCAGAAAATCATGGTCCTTGGCCTGTACTTTAAGACCCGACTTCATCACTCACTACTTCCTGACATTTAGAAGATTACTTAACTTCCTCATGTCCATTTTAGCAACTGTAAAATAGGAACTACAAAATTGGAATCATTTGCTCATGGGCTGGTCATGAAAATTAAATAAGACCATTCAAATAGGAATTCTTATACAGTACCAAGCACATTATGTTTATTGCTATTGTCATTTTATTTATTTATTTACTTATTTATTTTTTATTTTTGGGTCACACCCAGCAATGTTCAGGTATTACTTCTGATTCTGCACTCAGGAATTACTCCTTGCTTTGTGCTTGGGGGATATATGGGATGCCCAGAATCAAACCCAGGTATACCGCTCCTGGCTGTACTAATGCTCCAGCCCTTTATCCATCCATCCATCCATCCATCCATCCATCCATCCATCCATCCATCCATCCATCCATCCATCCATCCATCCATCCATCCATCCATCCATCCATCCATCCATCCATCCATCCATCCATCCATCCATCCATCCATCCATCCATCCATCCATCCATCTATCTATCTATCTATCTATCTATCTATCACTATCTATCTATCTATCTATCTATCTATCTATCTATCTATCTATCTATCTATCTATCTATCTATCTATCCATCCATCCACCCACCCACCCACCCACCATCCATCCATCCATCCATCCATCCATACATACATACATACATACATACATACATACATACATACATACATTCATACATACATACATCTATCTATCATCTTTCTCTTTCTTCCTCCCTCCCTCCCTAACTACCTACCTAACTATTGTCCTTTTAACATTGTGTTAACTGAAGGATTTTGACCCATAGAAATAACTTCAGACATTTATATAAAATTATGATCTGTTGAAGAAATGAAAGGTTTAAAATATTCTTTCAATTTTACCAGAGTAATGGAAAAACTCATTGATACCTATTCAGGGAGACACATGTTCTTCAGGGAAAGAATAACTATTGATTTGTAATAGTACAATTGTGTACTATTACAAATAGTGTAATAGAACAATTGATGAATAAAAACTATTTTAATTTTTAAAATCAAAATATTAGGCAAAGGCATGAGGATGAACATTTGACTGGCAGTTATCTGATTTAGTGAAACCCTTTGTTGGGAACCAGAATCCAGAATGCTGAAAACTAGATATGGAATGCTGCCCTGAGATGTTGACCCCAGCAGAGTCCTATCAGCTCTATCTCTGCTCCCCTTCTTGGGGAAATTTCCCCTTGAGAAATCCTTTTCGACCAAGAACAAGTGCTGGTGTGGATGTGGAGACAAAGGGATTCTCATCCATTGTTGGTCCGAATGTGGACTGGTACAGCCTTTTGGAAAACAATATGGACATTCCTCCAAAGACTAGAAATTGAGCTTCCATTTGACCCAGCAATACCATTTCTGGGAATATACCCTGTGAGACCAAAAACACACAGTGAAAACACCATCTAAACTTCCATGTTCATAGCAGCACTATTCACAATAGCCAGAATCTGGGAACAGACAGAATGCCTGAGAACTGATGACTAGATAAAGAAACTTTGGTACATCTACACAATGGAATACTATGCACCTGTTAGGAAAAACAAAGTTATGAAATTTGCCTATAAATGGATGGACATGGAGAGGATCATGCTGAAATAGCCAGAGGGCAAAGGATAGATATAGAATGACTGCATTTATTTGAGGAATATAAAAAATAGCATGATACCAATATCCAAAGCCAGACAAAACAGTGATCAGGAGGTCTTATCAGTGGGTAGAACCTACTGCAAATGTGTGGGAGTCAGAGATTAGGTAATACAAAGAAAGGAGCAGTGTACTAATAATTATTGTAAATGATACCAGCTGAGCATTGAATGTAGGCAAAAGTATATACATGTAACCTCTAAATGTATGTATTGCCCACCACAATGTGTAAGAGAAGGGAGAGAGAGAGAAAGAGAGAGAGAGAAGAGAGAGAGAGAAAAGAGAGAGATGCAGGCTGGATGGCAGGGAATCAGGGGACATTGGTGGTTGGAAATGGGCACTGGTGGATGGATGGGTGCTGGAACACTGTATGACTAAAACCCAAATATAAACACTTTATAACTATATCTCACGGTATAATAAAAATTTTACAAAAAGAAATACTTTTACATTTATGTTTATCCTGATAAAATAACACCTTCATGTATTTCAACGCAGATAGAACAAGATTGCTAGGTGCCTGACCAAAGAACGTTGTTCTCATTTTTAACGATTATTGGTTCTAATGAATAATACTGTTCATGGAGGACAGTCAGGGCTCTCAGTTCATGAGGCTGTTAGACCCACGATTCCATAGTTTTTGTCTCTAATTTCTTTCTCTTTTACTAACCCTTTTGGCACCTCTTCTTCAGGCCTGTTCAGGGGCAGGTCCCCAGCAACACTTCCATTAGCACATAGAGCTTTCTATGCTATTATGAGAAAGGGAAAAGTGTTCAAAGAAACAGTTCTAACTGGAGAGGCAGCAAGCTGACCAGCAAAGAGCTCACTTTGCCCACCAACAGAGTTCCAGAATAAAATATACACCAAAAGGTATCGTGAGCCCTTTATTTCTGCCAAGAGAAATCACTTAGACTCTATGAGGATAGGTATCCATCCCTGCTCTGTGGAAATAAAGAAGTTTATGATGATGGTAATGGTGGTAGTGCTAATGATAATAATGAGAGTTGGAGATAAGATATAATACAACTGAAAAAATCATTTCCACACACTCTTGCACTACTTTGGGGATCGTATTGGGATGTTCTGGGGCTATTCCCTGTCCTTGTCTCCCTGGCAACTTGGGAGACACATGGGCCAGAGGATAGAACCCAGAGCTCCCAAATGCTCAACCCAGAGCTCACATAAGTTGATATGTGCTCAAGTTCTTTGAAACATCTTCTCAGTTCTACTCACTAAATTATAAGAAGATGAGCTTAGTGCTATTATCATTTTAATTTTAAAGATGAGGAAGCTAAACAGAAGAGGAAATAATAGAACTAGCCACAGAACTAGTCAAGCCTAGTCTAAATCTAACCAGATACGGTTCTGATCCAAGTTATTTCCAATGACTCATTTATATCTAAAAAAGCTAACTACAGAATTTGTTATTAGCTCAATAAAAGTCTTCTTGAGTAATAAAAGCATTGAGGTTAAGAAATATCTTTCTTTTCATTGATATACAACAACATGATATGTGAAATACATTTTAAAGAGAAAATCCCTAAAGCTTTATTTATGCCAAATTCATTATTTAAATGACTCAAATCCATTACTGCATGCATTATATATATATATATATATATTATAAACATTCATTTCTAATTTTGAAAATACTATGCAAGATAAATTAACATTGAATTTTCAACCTAAGTGTAATTTTTTCTTGGTTAGGGTTACAATTTTTTTTGTAAGATTTATTTTATATCTTTTTAAGAAGATGAGCTTAGTGCTATTATCATTTTAATTTTAAAGATGAGGAAGCTAAACAGAAGAGGAAATAATAGAACTAGCCATAGAACTAGTCAAGCCTAGTTTAAATCTAACCAGATACGGTTCTGATTGATAATAGCACTAAGCTCATCTTCCATCACAGCCCGGATCACCGACACCCACCCTGCAGCAGCTTTTTCCTCAATCCGGCCCAGGTATGCTGGTCCAGAGACTCTCACACATGGGGCAGAGTTCCTTGCTCTCCCTGTGCACAGCCGTTCATGAGGCAGTCGGGAGGCATGGCGGGTTCTAGCCCTGGCCCACCACCTCGGCAGAGCCTCACAACAAGCCAGACCACCCCTCCTCACTCCACGGTCGCCGCCATTTTCCACTTTTGGACTTCCCTCTCGTCAGAATTCCACCCAGCAGACCAGCGCATCACAGCGGCTGCGCCGGTTCATCAATTAATGCTTTATTTGGAGGTGTTTAAAAGAGTTTGCCTCCCGCGGTAAGCCTGGCAAGCTTCTCGTGTTGTATATGATATGCCAAATTCCAGTAACAATTATATTAGGTCATACCCATGACCTAATATAATGGTTTGAGGCTCTTTATGTTCCTGTAGCAAGCCGATGCCCCTGGCTCTACTGGCATGAGACAGGACAAATGGAGATATTACTGGTGCCCGCTCTAGCAAATAGATGATCAACGGGAAGATCGTGATCGTTAAGATTTATTTTACCTTAAAATTCAATTTTGTTTTATATAAAAATCAAATTAAACCAAATAATGTCTTTAAATTTAGCAAGTTTGGGAGGGATGGGTGCTGGAACACTATATGACTAAAACCCAATCATGAACAGCTTTGTAATTGTATATCTCATGGTGGTATAATAAAAAAATTAACAAGTTGTTGTTGGTGGTGGTGGTGATGGGGTGTGTGTGGGGGGGGGGAGTATCTGGAATTGAACCCAGGATCTCATACAATGAGGTATGCACTTTTTTACTCACTGAGCCTCGTCTCAGTTCATTCCTGGTTCATTTCTAAGTGAATAGTAACACTGGTTACTTGTTATTAAATAAAACAAATAGAAATAAGGAAAGTTTTGCAAACTCTTCATCATATTTTCTTGAATTATTTATAAGTGGATTATGCTTTTCATATGGCTTTGTTTATGATTCACATAAATACAGTGAGGGAGAGGAAAATTCATTAACCCTACGTGGCCAATGAGAAAACAGAAATGAGGTTAGAAGTACTGACCAAAGGGCAAGATAATTTACAGGCAGAGCTAAAATGATCCACCACCCTCCTAAATGACACCAAATTTCTTGGTGACAATGGTGTGTGCAGTGTGTGTGTGCGTGTGTGCACACGCACATTCTACTCAGTGTTTCTCTATACTACAAAAAATATTTTAAACGGTTATTTATCACTATTTAGGGAAACTTATAGGTCATTAAGTTGTGCCTGGAAATCTTGACCAGCATTCTGTAACAGTGGAATGACTTGCCCCTAACCTAGGCAAAGATGTCTAAGACTAAATAGAAAAATGATTTACCATATAGATTAAACCATGCACAAGGAAAGTTTAGTACTATCATCAATAATAATAGTCACCATTTCTTAATTCCTAGAACAATGTGTTAAGAAATTTATAGACATTACCTAATTTCATATTTACCCTCACTTGATATCAATTCCCATGAGCTCTATTTTTATGGATAATAAAGCTAAAATTCAAATAACTTGTGATATTCCTATACAGAATGCTTAGCACAGCTAAGATTTAAGCTATCCCTTTCCTGTTTTTCTGATGGTTGTGGAATTTGGAATCCAATATTTTGTCCCCCATTTCTTTTACTCTACTCCTGTTCTGAATTCCTTGGCCTGCAGGGGAGGTGTAGTGGAGTATCTGGTTCCTTACTAATAGATGAAAATATCTGTATAATACAGAGTTTCCCAAACTTATTTGACTGATTATCTCCTTTTTTCAGAACAGCATGGAAATCTGTCTTCTTTATGCAAACACAGAAATTGACCAACAATTGCACCAAAGGCTCTTACCATCCACCTCTCTGCTGGATTCCTGGGTGAGGGGTGGTTTAGCATACGTTGGGAAACACTGGTTTAAAGAAACATTTTGAAGAGTTTAAGAGGAAGGGTAAATAGAGAAAGAGGGACAAAGATACAAACTCCCAGCTATAAGTTACTAGGAATGTGATACACAACATGATGACTGAAGTTAACACTGCTGAATGATACATAAGAGTGTACATAAAGAAATCTTGAGTTCTCATCAAAAGGAAGGAAGATTTATATTTATATATATATATGCATATATAAAAACTATATATTGTTTTTCTTTTCTTTTTATTGTATATGTAGGAAATCATGGACACTAACTGAACTTATAATGGTAATCACTAATACATGTAAATCACATCTTTTTGTTTGTTTTGGTTTGGGGGCCACACTCAGCAGTGCTCAGGGGTTACTCCTGGGTGGAATCAGGGGACCATATGGGATTCCAGGGATCGGATCTTACCCACAGTCCTATCGCTCTGACACCCCATAAATCGAATCTTTATGCTTTAGTCCTTAAACATATGCAGTAATATATGTCAATTATTTCTCAATATAAGTGAATAAAAAAGAAACATTTTTGGAAATTTTCTTGAAATAATCCCATTTAAGAGGTGGAGAGATAACTCAAGGCTACACAGGGTCTCCAGAGCACCAGCAGGAGCAACTCTGCAATGTGACAGAAGTAGTCCCTGAGCACCAGTGAATGATCCTAAACAAGACACGCACACACCCACACCCACACACACACACATGTACACACACACACACACACAAATCCCACAATCCTGCTTAGACACACAGAAAAAGAAAAGTAAGCATTAATAAAAATCTAACTAGACTTCTTCAAACTATATAAAAATCATCAAAACAAATCACCTAATCTCTAAATGTTTTTCTCTCTTTTCATTTTGGATGGTAAAATACAGTATATAACAACCCCAAAGCAGTCAAACACTGAAGATGTTTTAGCCTGATGACATTTATTACTTTTTGAAAATATTTCATCTCTATTTTCTCAGAGAAGAAAATAGAAACATACACACAGACACACAGACACACACAAACACATACACACGGATTAAGGAAACCCCAAAAAGAGAAACATACATGGATCCAGCCCAGAGTGAGGAGGTCATGTTGATCCTGGACATTAAATAATTCTTCTACATTCTCCATGTCACAGTAGTCTGGTCCTGCAGACTGCTTTGGCACGACTACATGGGTGATAGTAAATTCATTATGGGTCTAAAATAGAAGTAGCAAAAAAAAAAAAAGAAACATGTGACATGAAAAAGAAAACAAAACAGGAAGTACAGGAAGTGAATTGTTTACTGCAGGAGGAGGAAGCGGACACCTCTTGTCTTATTTTCCTTCTCCCTCAACACAGTTCAAAACAAAACCCAAATGTAAAAATATATTATATGCCAAAACTTTGAGAGTAGTTCTTGAAATCCATTAACACACTACATGTTCGATCCATGAACACATTGTAGATATGTGTGTATGTTCTTGAAATCCACGAAGACACTTCATGTTCAATCCATGAACACACTATAGATATGTGTGCCTGTGTATGTATGTGTGCATGTAAGTATATAGAGGTGTATGTATATATATACATATATATACACACACATATATATACACTTGAATATATATATATATATATATGTATTATATATACATATATTATATATGTATATATATATATATACAGCCCCAGGCTGGTCCATTCAAGTTTATTTAATAAATGATGTCTTGATAAATTATCTCTACTATGGAAAAAATCAAAACCAAAAAATGATAGGTTTAAATGTTAGAGGAAACGCTAGGTAAGTAAATCTGTAATGTTCTGAAGGCATTTTTAAGGTTTGTGAGGTGAGCAATCTTTTTTGTTTAGTTTTGGATATCAGCCACACTTGGTGGTGCTTGGGACCTACTCCCTGGCTCACTTACTCAAAGTTCAAGACTCTGGCTTCCGCTCCTGGTAGTGCCTAGGGGACCATACATTATCAGGGATTGAACCTAAAGCTCCGGTATGCAAAATACAGACCCAGCCATTTAAATCATTTCCCCAGCTCAAGGTTGACAATTTTGTCTTTATTTTATTAATTACATCTTGTTTCATTTCAAGATATAACTTTCTGACACTACTGGGGTTTGCCCTAGGATTCTTCATAAATAAGGAACCATTTTGGATTCACAATTAGTTAATGAGACAAGAAACCAAATGGTATCTCTATGGTAGAGGATAAGCGCTAGAAATAAAAGGACCAAAGGGTGGTGGCTGGGTCCTCAGGGAAGAAATGTTTGTGCTGTGAACAGCCTTCCTCGCCTCCCTCCCCTCCAGTTTCTCTCTCATAGGGACTTTCCTATAAACTGGGTGCTTTTCTTTACGCCTTGATTACATCTCTTTCCTCCCTCCCATCCTCTTCGTCCTCAGCTCACTTTATATGTTTTTCCAGCTGAAGGTAAATGCTTCTTAGGGAAACCCATTTCACCCTCCCAGATGAAGTTAGTTTCCCACTACATATTCACATAATGCCTTATTCTTCCACTGGGAGCACCTGGTCCCATTTACAATGAATCATCTATTTGATTCTTCATAAGCATCATTGCAAAAGTCATATGACAGGGACTGTGGCTACTGGAGGAAACTGAATGGCAACACATAGCACAGTGCCTGACATGAATACATGTTTATCCCACGAAAGAAGGAAGAAAAAATCAATTGACTTATCAATCAAGGTACAACATAGGCCTCAGAGAAAAACATTCATAGCATGCTGCCCATGAATAGCAGCTAAGATGGCCACCAGAAGGAGATGCAGTTCATTCTCCTGTGCTTGTCTCCTGGAGGAAAAGGGAGTTGTATGTCTGGGATTTACAATTAGCTAAAGAGACTAGGAAAACACATGGTATCTCTATGGAGATACTACAGCAGGAGAATGTGTACTGATCACTGTCTTCCCATTCATCATCGATTTGCTCGAGCGGGCACCAGAAACATCTCCATATGACCTGTCTCATGCAAGTAGAGGCCCAAGGGCACCTGCTTGCTCCAGGAACATAAAGAGCCTCAAACCATTCCATCAGGTCATGGGAATGAGGTCTATAATTGTTACTGGTATTTGGCATATCAAATACGACACGGGTAGCTTGCCAGGCTCTGCCGTGTGGGTAGCATACTCTTGTAGTCATCTTAAAATCCAGCAAAAACACATTATTTTTCAATTCAACATTGCCCAAGCTAGACCATTAGGACTATAAATGTATCTGTACTGTAAAAAATAAAATGGTATCCAATAACACTTCCAGAGCAAGACTATTTATCGTTGTTGTAAGTAGAAAATGAATTTCTTTTTCTCTTTTACTCCTATTTTGACATCATCTTTCATCACATAGTTCTGATAAAAAGCTTTGATACTTAAATATCAACCTGAGCTATAAGATTTTTTGATTTGTTGAAACTATTCCCTTACACTAAAGAAATCAACATCCTGTTTTTATTCTACATGTATCCAGAAAAATAAATACTTGCCATAGGGAAATTCATGTTTAATCAGCTGAAAGCATGTGAAATTAACAATTGCTATGCTAATTGTAACATATGTAAATAAAATGGAAATTTTATTAAAAAACAAGATGTTCTTGGCAACCCACCATATTTCTAAACAATTTAATATTTACAAAATTTTATAGTATTTCTGAAATTTTCTTATCTACTTTCTTTTTTTTTTTCTTTTTGGTCCTGCCTGGCGACGAACAGGGGTTACTCCTGGCTCTTCGCTCAGGAATTACTCCTGGCGATGCTCGGAGACCATATGGGATGAAGGGAATCGAACCTGAGTTGGTTGCATGCAAGACAAAAGCCTGACCTGCTATGCTATCGCTCCGCCCTATTATCTACTTTCTAAGAGGATAATTTCACTAATAATAGTAGCTCTATAAAATTAACCATGTAAAGTTATTTTAATAGTATTTATGACGATAGGATGCTTTTGTTCTGCTCTGCTATCACAAGAAAGTCAGTCCTACCGATTGTACTCTGTACAAGGGTTAAAGTTACATGAAACAAAATCCATACCAGTTTTCCACAAAGTATTCCACAGGTTTCTATTCCTCTCACTGTATTGGATTCTGCCAGCAGCAGAAATCTGTGGCAAAGATCTCTTGAAAGAACTACGCACCGCAGGCCTTCAACTACTAAATCTAAGAGATAGTAAAAGGAGAAAAGGAAAAAATAAAAATCTTACATTCCATTCTTCAAAATATTTTATGGCAAATTCAGATTAGTATAAATATTATATCCCATCACTTACTCTGAACAGCACTTAGAGTTGCAGCTGGCTTTAGGGCCCTGTTTACCGGAGGAGAGTGGCTGGCAAAACTGGTTGCATTGCTTTTATTGGGTTGATCTGCAAGGACATTCAGCAAGGAGTTGTTCTGTTGTGCAGAGAAGCGCGACAAAGTACTCCCATCAATCTGCTCTGACAAAGCCGGGGGCTCCTGATTCTGACCTCGAGCTAACTCTTGCTTCTTGAGTTGGTCTTCAAAAAACAGGAACTGCTCCGATTCCAGCTGCTGCTGGCGCATCTGAGCAATTCGCTTCCTTTCCGCCTCTATCAATCGCTGATGTTCCAGCTTCTTGAGAATTTCAGCTTTGTATTTGTTCTAAAATATATATATATTTTTATATATTTTATTAATATATAGTTATTATATATGTATGTATATGTATATGTGTATATATGTGTGTGTGTGTGTGTGTGTGTGTGTGTGTGTGTGTGGCTGCCAGAAGCAAAGTTTAATTTCAAAGACCCCAAAGAGCAAACTGGAATAAATGCTTTCACTCTTCTGTAAGACAAAGAGAGCTAGATGCTGCAATAGGCCCTAGGGGCACTCCTGTGCCAGAAAGGAAATAACAGGCCAGGACAAAGGGTCTAATTGGATTAAAGCAGCAGCTCTAAATCCACTTATATTTAACCAGACCCAGGCCACTAGAAACAAGTTCCCTTCATGATCAGGTCATGGATATCTGTTCAGACTGACCCAAGTAGACATATTGAGAAATGCTTCCCTACTCTGTACTGCCTAACAGTCACTAACCACTTAGTTGAAGTTGATTAAAATAAAATGAAATTAGAAAGTCAATTGGTCGATCAATGCTACATTTTAACTTATGTGTCTAAAGGTCTAGCTTAATACACGCCAACTAGAGCAACTTTGTCATGACACAAAATTCTATTGGACAGTGTTGCCTGGATCTTGTTTTATATTGCTATTTTTTATTTTTTAATTAAAAATTTTTTTATTATACCACCGTGAGGTATACAATTACAAAGATGTTCATAATTGGGTTTAAGTCACACATTGTTCCAGCACCTGTCCCTCCACCCATGCCCTGTTCCCACCACTAAAGTCCCCAAATTCCAATTTCCCTCTCCCCCCCCCCCCCCAGCCTGCCTCTATAGCAAGCACTTTTTCTTTTCTTATCTCTCTCTCCTCTCCCTCCCTCCCTCTCTCTCTGTCTCTGTCTCTCTCCTTTCTCTTAACACATTGTGGTTTTCCTGGAACGTTTTTTTTCATTTCTCTCCAGAACTCATACTACTGGAACTTTACACGAAGGTAGATGGATGAGGGCATTCCTAAGAAGTGAGTTTCAACATATGGCTGAGGGACCATATCAGATAGGACCAGAGCTGTTGTTATAAATAACCTAAGAGTCTTAAAAAACATATACAGGCACTAGCAGGGAGAAATTTTTAGTAAGCTTCCCAACTCGTTTCTAATAAAAGTTAGACTTTCAAAGTTAACTATAAATTAGGGGTGAGATAAGGCAGCACCTGGCACCACAGTCTTATTCTTAGGCAGTGAGCGAGCCTGCAGGTGGGGCTAGAGAGTCATTTCTAAGAAGCTGCCATAGGAAGTCAGTGCTGCCTGCACTGAGGGTTGACCTTGGGCCTATGCATCTCCTCAAAGCATCATGGCTGCTCCTGTGTGTTCCCCACCACAAGTCAGAGATATTAACATGTCAGATACTTGGTCCCTTACTGTAGATTGTTAAGTAACATTAAAGGCAGAAGGTGCAACCTTGGCTGAGGTGGTCTTGAAGGAAACACTGCATGGGAAGGAGAATTAAATGGGCTTTTTATCTCCCTTGCTGTAGCTTTGTCTGAAGTACCAAGATTGTTTTGCTTGCTTGTTTGTGCCTCCCAAGAAGTGTTCAGAGGGCCCCATAGCCACCCCAGGCAACACTTGGCCAACTATGGTGGTGGTTCAAAACTAGGGGAGAAGGATGCTGTGCTGCTTAGGCCTTAAGGTGCCGGGACAACCTGGGTGGCACTTGGGGATCTCTAGGGCCACGCCAGGTAATCCTTAGGAGGTTATGTGGTAGCAGGGATAGAACCCTAACTCCTGCACTATGTTCCCAGCACAGTTTGATCATTCTCTACACTTAAGGAAAATTTCTGACTTCAACATACTGCATTTAAGCACCTCAAGCATGATTTCCTGATTTGCCCAAGTTAGTACATTTTCTAAACTGTTCAGAATTACTGAGGTTGAACTAAAGAGTAAAGGTGACAACTTCTAAAGCACAAACACACAAGCAAAAATCAAAATGAACATTATAATAATGCCATGAATATTAATAATTCATTGTTTGAACTTGAGTATCCTACAGAACGGCCAGATGCTTCTTTCCCAACATCCATCTCTTAGACATCATTATATTATATAATATTTTCACTATATTTTTTTTTTACTAACAATTCAGAAGCCACCACCATTGGGGATAGTTTTATTTCACTAGGTATAACATTATAGTAATTTGAAAATATAATTCACATTTCCAGGGACTACATAAATATGTTCATTAGAAACCATAAACTGCTCTCTCTGACACCTACTGTCCTATTGCCTATTCATTGGCAAAAAGCAGTCATCTCTTTCAGGATTATATTGGCAAGAGTTGGTTAAAAAGCTCTATTTAAGTCACTGTAGGAAATCTACTTCCTAATGCATCACTTTATTAGATGTTGTAGGAAAATAAAAATATGCACATCTTTGGTGCAAGTGCTTAACCTAGACATCAACATGAATTTTTTATTTGTTCTACATTACTACATCTTTAATTTTTAATTTAAATGCATATGACATTTGAAAAGCTCATCATATGAAAATGAAATCCAAAAACTATTTGCACAGACAACAGTTATAAGATAAATGTACCGATAGGACTTACTTTTGCTTTGTAAATATTCTTGGTACTCTATGTTATATTTCTTTAAAAGGTCCTTTTTCAATTCATCTGTCCTTGGGAATGCAATCTCCTTCAGTTTCTTTTTAAAAAAATATATATACATATTGATTAGTGGTGGGGGTTTCAGTCAGACCATCAGCTGAGAAAAGAAATACAGCTAGTATATAAATATATTAGAAACCAAGATGCAAGTAACCCAAGATGATAGGGAAAGATAAACCTCACTTTTTCTAGGACATCAAAATACAAATTTTCATTAGAGAAGAAGAAAAATTAATCCCTTTTGTAAGGCTGTAATTGGCTCCTCTTTCACCAAGCATTTTGTTTAGGTTAGTCCTCAGGGCAATGGAAGTTGTAGCATGGGAGAATTCTGGGACTTGAGGGCAACTGAGGCACTTTGACAAAAACACAGATTCCCAGGTCTAATCTGCACCAAATCAACATGTTTAGTGAAGTGATTGAAGAGTCTAGACCTCAAAAGATTTTCACAGTTATCTTAAAGGCTAGAAAATCAGATGGAATCCAAGTATGCCCCCTTTTCTCAGAGATGTGGAAAGAACGAGATTAAAAGGTTTCCCGTTATCACAAAACTAATTTGCAGTCTACTAAGAACTAGGATCCAAGGTTCCTCATGCCAGACTCTTTTATTTTTCTTTTTATGGGAGCTCTATTCTTAATTTTATTTAATTATTTTATTATTTTTTTAAATTTAATATTTTTACTCTACCACCGTGAGATATACAATTACAAAGATGTTCATATTTGGGCTACATCTTACAGTGATCCAGCACCCATTCCTCCACCAGTGCCCATTTCCCACCACCAATGTCCCTGCTTCCCTCCCCGCCTCCTAGCCTGCCTCTATGGCCGGTTTATTATCTCTTTATCTTTCTCTCTTCCTTCTCTTACACATTGTGGATTGCAATACTTACATTTAGAGGTCATCATGTGTATTTTACTGCCTGTATTTACAGCTCAGTTTTAGGTTGGTATTAGCACTTTCGACAATTATTAGCACTCTGTTCCCTTCTCTGTCTTACCTAACCTCTGACTCCCACACATTTGTGTAATTTTCACCTTTGATAAGCTCTCCTGATCCATGTTTTGCCTGACCTTGGATATTGGTATCATAATAGGTGTATATATCTATGTCATGCAAATAAATGCAGTCATTCTATATCTGTCTTTTTCCTTCTGGCCAATTTCACTCAACATGACCCTCTCCATGTCCATCCATTTACAATGCCAGACTCTTTTACTGATACTTTTGTTCTTAATCTTTTCTCTTCATTCATTTATATATGTATGTATATAGATGTATGTGTGTGTGTGTGTCCATGCATCCATCCTACCCATGGGATAGATATGTTTGTCCAACAAGCATAACCAAAGAAAACGTATATATGCTTTAAAGAATGTTTCCCTCAAAAAAGAAGGATATTCCTAAATTAGACTACTAGAGTCACCCTGGCAGCATAGGATGCTTGGAATCCAAGCAAACAAAATTCCATTGGGTTGAATAAGAGAACTGGAGTGACATGATACATGTAGGCATGATTATGAATGAGCCTTTAGATAAATTGGTATAGGAAAAGTAGATAAACACTTGACAAAATCTAATTTGCTCACAAGTGGTCTCAAGTCTAACATAATTGGGAGAATTGTTATTTACTTTACATGGTGAAATAACTTTGAAGTGCTTAAAAAATTTTATGTTGTGATTGGCTTTGTATACATTTTTATCTGTTGTTGCAGGACACCTAAAAGCCTAGGCCTCTGCATCTGCCCTGGATTGCTTCCCTGCAGGTCACTTCATAGATAGGGGATAGTCTGAATGTGGCAATCTTATCTGGCCACGTATTCTGTACTGGTTGGTATAAATATTCTCTCATGCTACCACAATCATAGTGGGACTAGCTTGATCTTACCAGCATATTTGCCTGGCCACGTTGGATCTCTAAGTAATTAGACCAGAGAGAAATGCTGTTTGCCTCCAAGCAAGCAAGCATGGCTCCCTGATAACTCAAAGGCAACTAAAATACAAAACTACCGTGGAAGTAGACGAGGACTCTTGTGAAGGCTTGGAGAAATATTTAACTGGCATTAGTATTAGTCTTTGGTACAGAGACATGCCATCTCAGAAATCCCCTTCTCTACCCTATAAAGGCAATTCCAGGCAGATCTTGGCTTAAGATATTAGGTGAGGTGCTGGGAGAAATTACCTGAAGGCATTTGATCCTTCCTGCCAGGGGAAGTTACATTAAGCTTATAGCTTCTCCCAGCTCTGCTAGGAGGCTTTTAATTAGCTCTGGGTCCTTGTAAACAACCAGATGATCTCCTGAAGTTGCTACATTCTATAGAGCTATTTTCCTGTTTTCATCTCTAGATAGCCCAGGCCAGAATAGGCTGGGCTGGGGAGTTTGGGCAGATTTCTAGCTATAAAATAAGCTGCAAGAAGAAAGAATCTCTCTCTTTTTTCCCCCTTTTGCCATTTCCGCTTCTTGGTGTTTTGCTTCTCCGTCCTCTCCATTCTCTGTTGGGCCTCAACACGTGGTGGCAGCCATCTTGGCCTACACCTGGCTGGGGCCTAGCTGGGAACCCAGAGTCCGGAGGTTTTCCCTGCTCTTGGATTGTATATTGGAACCTGTGATAGTAAAGCCCTTTTAAAACTGCATCGGATTCCTGAGTCTTCATCCATTCCCCGCGGGCTTCGGAGGTAGAAGGGAACTCACTTCCCGACACTGTCGGGGACCCCGGCAGTGCTCCCCAACACTTAAAAAATTTTATGTTGTGATTGGCTTTGTATACATTTTTATCTTTATGTCAAATAAACCCAAATCATTTAATAAAAATAAGTGGTAATTTTTTTTAATTTAAAAAGCTATATTTCTTAGTGAAAAATGCTTGAACTATATGGGTAACAAATATTATTAATAAAAATTTTAATCACTTTCCTTTTCCTTGGAAGTATTTCAGGTCACTGCCTCAACATTTTAATTAATGTATATATACACAGATATGATAGTATAAAAGGAGTAAAATGTAACTTTGTGGCTATATGATTCACATTGATTTTCAAATTGGTTTTGCTTGAAGACTATAAGAATACAAAACCAGCCACAATGTTTAAATAAATGAGTATGGGGAAGGTAGATAATCATTCTTGGAGGAATCATAAAACAGTTCTTTTTACATGCTGTATGGTGATTGACACACTCTAGATATTCCTTTGTCTTTTGCTTTGTTTAGTTTGTCCCCATTTCGATTAGAACTCCCACACTGACTATGTAATAATGATAAGAAGAGATCTAAACATCATGGCTAATGGAAAAATATTTCCAGGCTTAAATTCTCAAGAGAATGAGACAGAGGAGCAAAAGAGGACAGAGAATCAATAATGGATACTTGTGGAGCATTTGATGTGGCAGGGGAGAGCCTACTCTTCAATACCTTTATAATATCCTGCTTTTCAGGTACTGCACATTGCTGATAATCTCGATGGTTGGGAAGCTTTTCCACAAACAAGCTAGAGAAAGAGAAAACAGGTTCTCACTGTTATTAATGCAAAAGTTCAATGATAATTTCTAATACAAGAACAATCTTTCTTCTTTCCAAAAACTATGTGGTTAATGACCTACCATTTAACCTATATTCTGTCATTTGCTTCTCCATAGGGAATTTATATATATATATGTATATATATAAAGATATATAACTTAAGTATATATATTAATGTATATATACATATATAACTATATATAGTTTTATGAAATTATATATGTATACTTATGTATATATAGTATTTTCCAATAAGAACAGGAAATTAAGTATTTTTCCTTATTGATATGTCCCAGCATGTAGAACAATGTTAAGCTTATAGTAAATGCATAATAAATATTTGTTAAACAAATTAATAATTCTTCCTAATTGATTATAATGAACTGACTATAAAATGCCTCTTTTTATAACTGTTATGTAATACTGTATAATTAATGATATTATCTCTACACTCAGGGCTCTGCCCCATGGGCCCTGAATGGTTGATGGTCTGACATAGAAAATGACTGGGCTCCCTGGGATAAACCCAGAGACACGGCAGAGCCTGGCAAGCTACCCATGGTGTATTTGATATGCCAAAAACAGTAACAATAATGGACCTCATTCCCAATGAATAGAGATGTTACTGGCACCCGCTCAAGCAAATCAATGAACAATGGGAAGACAAGTGACAAGTGATATTGTTTATAAGTTACATGGTATTATTATATATAGCTCATGGTATTATTTCTCAGATCAGAAACTGAGGCTTAAAGAGGGTACTTAAGCTGTTAAACTGTTAGTGACCTAAGGCTTTATAATAAATGTATAAATTTAGAATTGAAAAGACCTCAGAAGAATTGCTCTGAAGAATTTTTTTTTGCTATTTTTTTTTGGGGGAGCTCATATCCAGCAATGCTCAGGATTTACTCCTGGCTCTGCACTCAGGAACTACTCCTGGCAGTGCTCGGGGATCATATGTGATGCTGGGATTGGAACCCAGGTAGACCACATGCAAGGCAAACATCCTACCCGCTGTGCTATCACTCCGACCCTAAAGAATTTCATTGTAAATTTGTATGGAAAAATAAACCCCCACGGATAGCTAAAGCAATCTTTTGGAAAAAGAAGATGGGAGGCATCAACTTTCCTAACCGCAAACTGTACTACAAAGCAGCAGTAATAAAAACAGCATGGTACTGGAATAAAAACAGACCTGTGGATCTTAGGAATAGAGTTGAGTATCCTGACACCCACCCTCAAAGACATGATCAGTTAATCTTTGATAAAGGTGCAAAGAGTCCAAACTGGAGTAAGGAAAGCCTCTTCAACAAGTGGTGCTGGGAAAACTGGATAGCTACATGTAAAAAAAATGAATTTGGACCTGTGTCTAATACCTTGCACAAAAAATCAGATCAAAATGGATTAAAGATCTCAATATCAGACCTGAATCCATAAAAGTACATTGAAGAAAATATAGGAAAAACCCTCCACGACATTGAAGCTAAAGACATCTTCAAAGGTGAAACACCATTAACAAAGCAACTAGAAGAAAACATAAACATATGGGACTACATGAAACTAAAGAACTTCTGCACCTCAAAAGAAACAGTGACTAAGATTCAAAGGCAGTCTACAGAATGGGAAAGAATATTCACCCAATACCCATCTGATAAGGGGTTAATATCCAGGATATATCAGGCACTGGTACAGCTATATAAGAAGAAAACAGCCAACCCCATAAAAAAATGGGGAGAAGAGATGAACAGAAACTTTGACAAGGAAGAAATTAGAATGGCCAAAAGGCACATGAAAAAATGCTCATCATCACTAATCATCAGAGAGATGCAAATCAAAACAACAATGAGATATCACCTCACACCACAGAGACTGGCCCATATTCAAAAGGGTAAAAGTAATAAGTGCTGGCGTGGATGTAGGGAAAAGGGACTTTCATACATTGTTGGTGGGAATGTCGACTTATACAGCCTTTTTGGAAAACAATATGGTCATTCCTCCAAAGACTAGAAATTGAGCTCCCTTTTGACCCAGCCATACCACTCCTGCGAATATACCCTGGGAAGCCAAACACACACAGCGGAAACACAATCCGCACTTTTATTTTCATAGCAGCACTATTCACAATAGCCAGAACCTGGAAACAACCAGTATGCCCGAGAACTGATGACTGGATAAAGAAACTGTGGTACATCTACACAATGGAATACTATGCAGCTGTCAGGAAAAATGAAGTTATGAAATTTGCCTATAAATGGATGGACATGGAAAGGATCATGTTGAGTGAAATTAGTCAGAAGGAAAGAGAGAGACATAGAATGACTGCATTTATTTACATGACATAAATATATCAGGTGATCTTACCAAAAGTGGAAATTACCGCAAACGTGAGGGAGTCAGAGGTTAGGTAAGACAGAGAAGGGAACATATGTGAATACATGTCGAAAGGGCTGATACCAACATAGAACTGAACATTAAATACAGGCAAAAAATGCACATGATGGCTTCCAAGTGTATGTGAGTGCAACCTAAAATGTGTAGGAGAAGGAAGGAAGAGAGAGGGAGAAAGAAAAGAGATAAAGAACCTGCCATTTAGTCAGGCTATGAGAGGGAGGAGGGAATTGGGGACATTGGTGGTGGGATATGGGCACTGGTGGAGGGCGGGATGCTGGAACACTATGTGACCGAAACCTCCAAACATGAACAATGTTGTAATTGTATATCTCACGGTGGTATAATAAAGTATTAATTTAAAAAAATTAAAAAAAAGAAAATAAAAAAGAAAAACAGATAGGCAAAAAAAAGAATTTCATTGTAGAAAACAATCAGGTTCATGGAAGATAAAGGAATCACAAATTATAATATTAGTGACAAAAAGAGAATTCGAATTCAAATACTCTTAACTCAGAGTAGACTGATTTTCTCTTTTACCACTCCTAGGAATCCATGGTAGTGTGTGTAAAATCCAAGAAGTTGATGAAATTTTATCAATTGGGAACTAACTGTTCAGAAACTAAAATGGAAAAGTGTCTTGTCAATGATAATAGATAATCTCCAACTCCCAAGAGCTTATCCCAGATAGGATGAATGTTACCAACCATTCTCTAGACCTCCAAGAAACAAACTGATTTGAATAAAATGCAAAGTTCACTGTACACACCAGGTAAATTAGTTTTAATTTTTCTCTTGACAGAATCATAGAACATAGTTTTTATTACAGTTTATCATTTATTTTCTTAAATACTCTCAATGTCAGTCTCCCACTCAATAATTATATTATTCGATTAAAATAAAAATACATGATTCAACTTAGATTACATAATTATTGATAACAGCCTCCTAATGATTAGCTAGGCAAATTGATAAGAAATTTATCAATAACAGAAATCCTTTTCTGTTATTTAGCTCATGTGAAGTATATTTTCACATGACTGCTCTGATATCCCCCCTTTACTTACTATTTGAAAGCTCTTATATCTATCACATTAATACACAGCTAAATAAATTAATTTTAAAATGGATACAATGTGTAATTACTAATGCTCTATCTATGAATCAATTCCTTCCTATGATTTCCACTCTCCTCATAGCCTTTTCTTAACAAATCACAGCAAAATTTTAAAATGTTAATAGCATGTCACAAGTGCAAAACAGCTGCTACTCTCATGAGGTTAACAGTCTGGTGGTATGGGGAGGAAGAGGAAGGGAACGGAGAGGAAATAAGACATTTTATTTGTGAAGAAGGTTAAAGTGGCATCTTAGACTTTAGGAGACTAAACTGGTAGGTTGACTACCAGAATGGAGGGGAAAAGAAAAGGGTGGAGGTTGATTGAATCAAGTAAAAGGGGTCAAATAAAGTAAAGGATAGTTTAGCAAAGGATAAAATTGGATATTTAAGGTAAAATTAATGTGATTTACATGTAGATTGGTAATAACTCCCACCTTAAACATATAAGTAATATTATTTTATATAGTAAAGAAATATTGTTTCAATTTTTTAAATGAGGGTCTGGACCCAGAGTGAGTACAACAGGAAGGACTCTGCATGTGGCCTCCCAGGTTAGATCCCCGCATCCCATTTGCCTCCTAAAGCCTGCCAGTAGTGATCCCTGAGTGCAGATTTCTGAACTCTAACCAGAATAAGTCCTGAGCACAGTAAGGTGCGATCTAAAAAAACAAAAATGAAAAGTAATGGTCCTATTAATCTAAAAAAGCAAAAAAAATTAAAATGAGACCTATAAATAACTTGTGAGCCTACTGATCCCTGACCCTCTTTCCCCACCCCCCGAGCCTCAGGGAGGTTGTGACATTGCCTCTGAGCACATTATATGGTAATTTACAAACCTGTACATTTTATTCTTTCCTGTAAAATTGGCCCAAATATAAAACACCTCTAGATATCCATGCTGCTCTATCAAATTTCTCTGTAGTTATTTTTCTAGCATTCCTGTTTTAAAGGCCTTCAAAACAAAATACTCACGTTATAAATTTATTATAAAGGACAAAGGCATTTTCCAGGTTTCCTTCCCTCCAAATACACAGATGCCATCCTCCTCCATTTCTACTCCAGATCTGAAGTAGCGGCGGGAGTGATATCTTCGCTGATGGTTATGTTACAGCCAAGTTTACTGAGTGCTCGGACTCGCTCTTCTGGGCTGAGGGAAACATCTGTGTGGTCAGGCATAGCAGCCAACTTTTTTCTGAAAAGCAAAATTTCAATTTCTGATTATAGTAAAAAATGAATGTGAATGAAATTATGCATATGTAAATGGATGGACATGGAGAAGATTATGTTGAGCGAAATTAGCCAGAAGGAGAGAGACAGATACAGAATGACTGCATTTATCTGCATAACATAAATATATAGGTACATATTATAATACCAATATCCAAGGTCAAGTAAAACATATATCAGGAGGTCCTGTCAAAGGTGGAAATTATCACAAACGTGTGGGAGTCAGAGGCCAGGTAAGACAGAAATGGAACAGTGTGCTAACAATTGTTGAGGGTACTAATGCCAACCTAGAACTGAGCATTAAATAGAGGCAAAAAGATACACATGACAACCCTTTAATGTATGTTCTGTAACCCATAGTCTGAGGGGAAGGAAAAGAGAAAGAGAGAGAAATGGAAAGAAATCAAGAACCTGCCATGGAGCAGGGCTGGGGGGGGAGGGGAGGGAACCGGGGGACGTTGGTGGTGGGAGATGGGCACTGGTGGCGGGATGGGTGCTGCAACACTGTTTGACCAAAACCCAACCCAAATATGAACTTTTTAATTGTATATCTTTGTAATTTTAAAAATAAAAAAATTAAAAAAAAATGAACATGTAGTACAAATACCTAAGAAAAGCTTTGTAAAAGAGTTCATAACATGAACTCTTCATAAAAATGAAGAGTCATGACTTCAGAAAATGAAGTCTTTTACTTAAACCTGTCATCCATACACCACTGGGCACCAGTAACATTTCCATTTGACCCTATCACGTGCCAGTGTAGCCTAATGGCATCTGCTTGCTTCAGGAATACGAAGAGCCTCAAACCATTCATTCAGGGTCTTGACAAAGAAGTCTGACCATATTGTAGGTCGGCGGCCACGTGATCTTTTGACGTCCCTGAGGGATCCAGTCAGTAATGGCTCTAGTCCAGTGTTTGTCTACAAATCGCATTACATGTCCAGTCCATCTGATTTTCGATGCCTTGGCAAATGAGACAGCGCCCCTGACTCTGAACGGCGATGGAAGTCGGAACTTATAATAGTAGGTTATAAGGACCCCTACTATTTCCTCCTAAGATGTACGCCTTCCAAGAGGTGGTCAATTAATATTTGCTCCTTACCTGGCATCTTAAATCTAATCCCTTTGGTCCAGAATCCTGAGATCAGGGAGGTGACATCAATGCCAACATTCACACCCTTCCAGAATGACTTCATCTAAACCAGCCACATAGTCTTCTATTGCACCTGTGTTGTGTTACTCTTCTGTTTCTTTGACTTACTTATTTCAGAGAAAGTCCTGGTTTTAGGGCCAGGGAACTGAGCCCAAAAATGAGCCTCCCATAGGAACAAAGGATTTTCCTATATTTGATTACTATATATGACTATATATATTATTACTATATAGTGCACACCAAATGATATTTGTGTACAAATAGTTTTGGACACCTAAACTCCTTGAGGGAAAGGAATCATCTTCCACTTCTCTGTTCCCAGGATATAGCATACTGCCTGCAAGACAGATGATGAAGGCATCAAGTAAAAAAGGCAAGAGAGAAAAGGGAGTGACATAATTATAATTAGATTATACTTTATGTGACACTCAAAAGCTAAGATTTGTGTTTCCTTTACTGAATAGTCTTGTCCTTCCCAGAGTGAAAAGCAGATTTTAGAGACAAACTAGGAAATAGCTTAAGGTCTCCGCTAGCTATAGTGTTCCAAGTGCATATGAACTTCTTGACTTAAAGTACCAAACTTCTAGATTTTACAAATTTTCCAGAAAATGCTTTATATGGTCACTTTTATATTCACATGCCAACTAGGACATTATTATTCCTATTCAATGTTTCAGAAAAGCATTCAAGCCCTTCGCCAAAGATAGCTTTTTCTTCTGTAGAAGTGAATACAGGTATTCTTTATTTATTTACTGATTTGATTTGATTGGGGGGGCATACCTGGTGGTGTTCAGGGCTTACTTCTGGCTTTTTTGGTCAAAGATCACTCCTGACAAGGCTTGGGAGCCACATATGGTACCTGGAACCAGTTGCTATGTGCAGGACAAATGCCTTAACCCCTGTGCTACCGCTCCAGCTCCTGGAAACCGTTATTATACAAAGTGTTTGACATCAAGACATCAGAAAGTGGAAACTTCTAAACTTCTCTATCTTTTAAATAACATATTCCTGTTGGACTAAGCCTCTGTAAATAACTTTCCTTCAATAGAGAAAGAACATTGGGTCATAACCTAGTTCAGAGCAAGATCTGGACGCTCTTTTTCCTGTTGACCTCAGGACAGAGGGCTGCAGAGAGTGGACTGGGAGAATCTCTCTGGGAACAGGGTAATGGTGATAATGAATATTTTCTTTTTTAGCAAACCCACATGCTAGCCTGTGGTTTCAGCTGCTGTATGGTACAAAGCACAAGAACAACCATTGAGACACTAGTGTGCCAATATTCACCCACAGGACTGATCTGTGCCACAGACAAAATACACTCAAATAGCAGGGATTCCCAAGATCCTTATTTCCCCCTAAGATGTAGCTACCAAGATGTGGTTAGAAAACGTGCACACCATAGTGGACCTTTTAAGGGGGAAAAAATTAGCAAGGCAAGGGGTGAAGATCCTCACAAAAAATCTTCAAACAACTATCTGACATAAAATCCAAAATGGTCATTGTCACAAAGTTAAGAAGCTAAGGCAAGAAGCACATGCCGCAAAGTCAGCTCTGAAAAACCTTCCTTCCAGTGTTCTGCTAAAGGACAGCATTCTTGAAATCTAGCCAGAAAAATCAAACTTCACACTTTTGTGGAAAAAATTATTTTTAATTCCAGCAAAGAGAACTTTATTAGTCACTTCCTCAAAGGAGAGGACTGCACAGATGGATGAAAAAACGACAAGTGCTAAACTTCTTGAAGCAATTGTGACTCATTTCAGATGTTGGTATGTTTCTGTTCTTCTTTTTGGGGTTTTACACATATGTCAAATATCAGTCGGTTCTACCTACCAGAGAATTGACAGTAATTGGCTGATCCATGTCGTCCTGGCTATGAAGTGATGTAGTTCACTGCTTCTTCTCAATCAACTCATCTGTGTCAGAGACAAAGAGCATAAACTGGATTACTTTTTGAGGATTCAAGTCTCTAAGCACCCAGCATTATTTCTGTTCCAGGAAAATGGGAACAAATTGAAATAATTCACTTAATCTGTTTTTAGTAACTGAGAAGACTGTAGACACAAAATTACAGGTATTCTAAAACTGTCTGGTTTGCAAGAGCAGATTTTTAAAAGCGAGTGTGAAGGGAATTAATAACTGCTTAGTAGTCATTATGAGCCTCCTGGGTATTTTTTTTTTACTTGAAACCCTCATTTACATTATAAAGTAGGTTTTCTTTCCTCAAAGAGAAAATGAAGCTCATAGTGTAGAAAGTGTGGAGTCTGAGGTGATAAACTCTTTTCTCTTTGGTTTTTGGACCAGGCCCAGCTGTACTCATTCCTGCCTCTGTTCTCAGAAATCACTCTGGAATATGGTCAGGGGGACCATCTGCGGTGCCGAGGATCAAACCTGGGTTGACTATGTGCAAGACAAATAAACCCTTTACTTGCAGTTCTATTTCTTTAGTCACTGAGGCCATGAACTCTGAACCTATAGCTAGTCTTCACTTAAAACAAAAGTCTTACAGCCAAGAAGGCAAAATTCTAAAAAGTCTGTTTACCCGCCCCTTCACATTATGGGGTTTGAGTAATTCTCTCTTTGTGTGAGGACAAAACCTGCAACAATATGGAAGTGGCTAAACATGAAAACATGTAGCAATATTCTCTTCCATAGAAGGGAAAATTTAGGACTAAGTAGCCAAAGTCAATGGTAGTTATTAAAAAAAATCCAACAAACTTGCAATGATCTTCTAAATGTAAGAAATGTTGAATTTTGTGAATTAAGTTACAAAAATTTGTTCAATTGATAAGGATAAAAACCATGCACTATTATTTGCCACAAGCAATTTTACAGTTCACACATAGAAACCTACTATCCTCAAATCTAAGAAAGTTATAGCTCAATAGGTTAACAGTTTATTTTTTTTGAAACATTAACTACTCCAGTACATTGGTTCTGTCTTAATTCCTTTCTTTGTTAATCTCAATTCCTAGCACTAAAGCTGTTACATTCTCAGTATCGCATGTCAGCGCAAACAGGCTATGCTCTCTGTATTAGCAACAGAAGTATG